>VCJA01000469.1:3650-15220 GCA_024139275.1 Backusella macrospora
TACCTCGCAATTTCACCTCTTAAAGGTAAGAGTGTAGTATCAAAATCATCTCTGGTTTCTTTTTGTTGAATGATTGCAGGTTCAACCGCATCTTCGTTTGACCATCTCTTTGAGTTCTTAACCTGGACTGAATCTTCTTCAGCCTCTTCGTTTCTGTAATTTTGTAATTCTTTATTTAATAATCTAGTACTTGCAGAGCCAACCATGGATTTTGCAGATCTTAAGTTCCAAATCTCACGAACAAACCATTTCTATAATAAGTAGTTAGATATATATATAATAGATGATATGTATAAATACTAACCAGTGTGTGGTATAATCTACCTAAAGAAATCAACTTCTTGGAATCAAAAATAAGTTCACTTGCTTCTAAAAGTCTATCATTTTTCAATTTGATTTCCATTGTAATTTCCTAATGCGATTTTTATTTTTATTTTTTTTACTTGGTTAATTAAAGTATATTTGATTTGTTCTACATGATTAACTTACTGCTTGATTCAGCGCGGCAATGAATTCATTGTTTGATTTCTAATTTAAAGGGTTAGAATGGTGAAAAGAAAAACAGGTAGTATATATACTAAACTTACTGAATCATCATTAAAGAACGGATTTTGTGCAAGCAAGCCAACAAGACTTTCATCTTGTGCCCAATCACCACTAGTACTAATAGTAACATCAGCTACGTTATTATTTTGTTGTTCGGTAGCTGCAGAGCCTCTTGCAACAGTAGCTGAATTTATAATAATGGTATAAGCTTTTCTTTCTGTTCTTACATACACATATATAAATACTTACAGTAGAATTTTTGGAAGCATTTTTCATAAAATTTCAAAAGGACAACCTCAATTAATCTAACATATTCCTCAGTATGAAATGGCATTGTGTGCATTGTACGACATAAACTTTGGACAACAGAAATCAAAGCAACAGCACTCTAAAAAAAAATAAGTACGGGGAAGAAGAAATTACAACAAATATCTATACCTTTGCAATGGGGTATTTTGAATAATTCTTATAGTCACGAGCATCTTGAAATGCATCCAAACCTATTGTTAATATAAAGATGGAAGGAATGATAAGTATACATATATATATATATATTGTATATAATAATATGACTCTCTTACCAACAGTGGCATGCTGAATAAGTTGCATAACTTTTTCTTCAATTTGAGGTAAGAACACATTGATGGCAAAATCATCAAGGAAATTAGCAAATCCTTCCTCATTTTGATCATCACTATTAACAAGTATAAGAATTCAAGTAAGTATAATGATAGAAGGAAAAAAAAAGAAGTAGCACAGCAACTTACTAATTAGGAAAGACTTCTTTCAGCCTATGCAAGAATGCCATAGTTGGCATTAACAAGACACTCACGTTGTAAGCATCAGGTTTAACCAGTAATTTATGACCCTTTGACGATATATCATTTGCATATTTATCAATAAGTGTTGAGTGATGGTTGGAAGGTTTAGAAGAATCTGGGTAGTCAAATCCAGAAACCTGTTTTCTGAAAGATGTATGAAGTTGATATTTGATATCATCATATGAGTCATCCAATCCCTCGTCTCCCAGAGCCTCTCCAAATGAAAAAAGTTGTTGTTTTTTGTCACGCTTTGATCGGAATTGACTGACGTGATTTGATTCGTTGACAGAAACAATGGCTTGGTCTTGGTTTGTTAGATAATCTTGAAGAATGGAACGGACCTTTTTTTTTTATATTTTTATTTTATTTTCATAATAGAAATAGAGTTATATTTATATATACTTGAAGTTATTTTAATTGTGTTTACCTCTTGCTGAACTGGTTTCCAAATTTCATGGAAATGATAGACGTTTAATTTGGCTAAAGGAGCTCTCTATAAAGAAAAAAAAGTTTTAGATTAAATATATAAAAATATTTATTTAAGAATTAACTACCTTTTTAATTCTTCTAGCACATGTCTCAACAAAACGATGTCCTCTTAAAACAGCTTCTAATTTTGAAAAAAGTGTCCAAAGGAAATCTTTTAAAACCTCATTCTTTGCGTCAGAATTTGCTTTGTCCAAACAATAAATATCGTTATCATCCTTGTTTTTCTCTTTTGGTTGTGTATTCATCATCCAACGATCAAGATTTCTATTATGAAAAAAAAAAAGAGATGGGCACTTAGTATTTCCTTCTACCTATTTCCCTCTCTTTCTTTCATCCCCCCCTCTCATCTTCCTTTTATTTTACCTCTCCTCTACTTCGCTAATTGTCTTATCAACCAAAGCATGTATTTCAACAGCTAATCTTTCTTTAATTGTCTTTATAGAGAATAACAGTTAAATATATGATTTCTACAAAGAGAAAGTGTATGTCTTTTTTCTTTCTTTCTATTTTACCTCTAAAGCTGTTGGTATCTCATCTAATACACTGAGTGACTCCATAATTATCTCCATGTAATAATACGAATCGGTTTCTGGATTCTTATCAGGATCTTCTGCTAACTGTTAATATATCAAAACACCTAGTTAATAACAGAATATCAAATGCTTATAGACTTTTTACACTATTTACAATGTCATTTTCCACCGAAAACATATCATCAGATGCATCTAATAAAAGATGTTATTAGAAGTTCAAATGTATACTGAAATAATGTATAAAACTTACTTTTTTCAGAGTTGGATTGTGTGAATGTTCTCGGTTTAATGTTAATTAGAGGTACTATAGTCGATCGAGATTAATAAATCACTTGAAATAAACACCGTAGATAATAAATCTGTGATACTTACAATCTTGCTGTCTTTGGGTATATACTGACCATCTATTATCGCTATATGAATTTTTCAAGTAGATATGGTTATGTAATTCTTCGATAAGCATATCGTAAAGTGTCTAGATATATACAATTATGAAGTAAGTAGTGATTTATATGTGAAGTAATATGGTTCCAATAAAATTTACATTTTTTTGGGAGTTAAGTGTACGTCTAACATCATCCAAAGCACCAATCTGCATCATATCTTTTCCAATAGAGGTCTTGATAGAATTGACAAGTAATTTCGTTGCAGAAAGAACATGCTTACTCTCCATCATTCGTTCGATCTTCTCAGGAGTTGTTCTTAATTCCTCACTATTTCAAATACACATATACATTATATATACCATTAGTTTGTTGTCATTGTTGTCATTGTTGGTATTTAAGAATAGTAACTTGCATTGTTTCCAATATACTTAGCATCTCTTTGTGTTGTTGTGATTTATGCCATAAACTAAGTAAATCATTTCTCTTTTCTAATAGTTCCTCTTTACACTTTTTGAGATTTGTTTGCATTTGAACGGTACGAGTTGAAGAGTCTATTGAAGCTATTATAAGTATTTTATTCTAAGCTAATAAACAATAGTGAACAAACCATTAATATATTGAAGTACACCACCAAATGTACCAATAGAATTATTAAAACCCCTATAATAATCTTATCGAGTCTGATATGAATAAAACTATACGCATTGGTTTTCTCTCTTTCTTTCTTTCTTTTTTTTTTTTACCGTTGACGATTGATTTTAATGCGATATCCAGGTTATATAAAATACGTTGAAATGCCTTGTAATCTCTCATCTTTCCAACCGAACTATCATCCATCAGTTTTAGTGTAAGTGACACAGGGTCAAACTAATAATAATAGTAATAAAAAATAAGAACAAATTAAAGTTTGTTGTTGCTGTCTCGTCTCTTTATTCTTACATCATCTTCGAGCATAAATTGCCAGCCATTATGGATCTCTCTTAAAACAGCTATATTTTATTAAATTAGAATAAAGAAAAGAAAAAAAAGAACCTAAGCGAGAAGAAAGCAACTTGCCTTCGAATTCAGAAAAGTCACCATGTTCTGGTTGATGGTAGCCATCATCAGAATAGTCGTAATAATCATTTTGTGGTTGCGAAGGCTGGTAATTTTGTCGAACAATAGTCTTACTTCTTGAAGCCAGACGAGGTGAATCAGGCTGCGAGAAGGGATTGCTCATTATTAATTATTTAATAATAATAAAAGAAAGAAAGAGAGAGAAGGAGAGGGTTTTGTTGCCAAATTGAAAACAAACCCGTCTGAGTTTTAATAATTAATATATTTGAGTGGAGTTACTCTTTGTTCGCGTGTTATTTTCATTGTGGACGGGCATCGTGCTTATAGAAAGCAATAAAAATGATAGTTACTCTCTGTAGTGCTATATGTAAAGGTTCTGTAATAAAGAAAAAATATATTTGCTTTATATATGCAAAAAGCTCATACATATTGCCAATGTCAAAAAAGCTAATGGGTTTGCTAATTATTGGGTTATTATGCAAAATGTATATCACTTACTACCCTGCTTTTTGACCAATACCTATTAGTATGTCACTGACTAATTTAAAATTGAAATGATATTCTATATTGGCTTAAAAACCATTTATTACTTTATAAATGTAAGCTAATATATGTATAAGTCATTCTATTAAATGCTTAGCCAGCTTGTTCATTAAAGCAAAGGCGTAACTTCTGTTTTAAAAGTAAGGTGAATGGTCTCCCTTGTAAATTCAACCTCCTTTTCATATCTTATTTAATAGGCTAACTATATTCGCCCTTCATATTTTCAATAAAGATAATTTTGGAGAAGAGAAGGCATCGGCGTCATATTATTCAGTCATAATTAAATCAAAGAGAAAGCGAGTAAAGTTCAGAATCCTATTAAATTATTGTAAATAAGAGTGTTAAAATCAAGTCAGCATGAGATGATTTGCCATTATTGTGATTTTAATTTGTTTTTGAATACATCAATTGGGTGATAGGTACAGTAAGCGTTCAATACAAGAGTAGTTTTTTTTTCTTTTTTCGGGATTTTTCAACTTAATATCGAATTAGTCTTGGATTTGATCACTCTTATATCAAGCAACATACTGTATAACCACCGATTATAATACAAGCATAGCCTACACGTATTTCAAAGTACAGGGTACACAATGAATGCTCCTTTTTTATTGGACACCCTTACGTAATAAAATAGGTATGCAAAGGTGATCGGTGTTTTCAATCTGGTGTTTGTTTAGTTCAAGAAATTGAGAAAAAAATTCAAATTATTGAGAAAAAGTCAAATTATTTTGAGAAATAAGAAAAAAAAAGGGGGAAACAATGAGTTGCATGTATAAACAGAGTGAGTAAGAAAGAGCCACTATGAACACAGGTATTATCAAATGTAATCAATAATGTTATATCAGAACATAAGTAAATGGTATAAAAGATGGAGAAAGAGGTTAGCATATAAACGTTCAAAGTGATTATCAAATACACTTTTGGCTTATGTGTACTTACGTCGCTAAGTTCGACTATGATAAAGGACGGCGATAACCAGCCATGAAGTTATCAATTTTTTTTTACAAAACGTACAGTCTTCTTTTTTTTTAAAAAAACAAACAAAAATAAAACGTGAAGTTTTATGGTGGCCACAGAGGCAGAGGCAAAGAAAACAGAAGGAGATCCGAATTCACAAGCTGAATTATTTAATCACACTTTAAGGGTCTTATTTTGACGCATGTCTTTCTATGCTATGCTATGCTATGCTATGCTATACATAACGAAGTGTTTCGTTTATTTTTCTTACTCTTGATGATCTTCTCAATAAATTGAAAACTTTTCTCATTAATTTGAAGTTTTTTCTCATTTTCTTGAAAAATATAGTATAAAAGATAAAATGATCGAGAAAACCTCCAGGAATAAGAAAAATTGCTCAAGGCGTTATTTCGTGACACTCTGGCGCAGATACACATGTGTTCTATATCTTAACCGACTTTTTTTTTTACTCAATGTTATTGTTTTTTAATATATTCAAATGATAGAAGTATGACTGTATAAGTAATATTATGATTCTTGCCATCAGTTCTGAAGCTACAATGTATTAAATACGACGATTTTTAAGGCTGTAAAGTATATATTTGCGTTAGGAGTATTTTATTCAATTTGATGACAGGTAATAGAATTATGTCCAAGATATTACATTGTATCTGTCGTTGGTATTGCTAGTATCAGTAGTCTATTAGTATATATATAATTGGATGGTAAATCATAGTCGTTTCAGGTCACACTTGTAAAACATAAAACTCTTTTGTTTTTCACATTGGAAGTGGCCGTCTTCATTTGTCAAATAACGATGTTGCTTTTTAATAAACCGCAACCAGTGAAACCCTGAGTTTTAAAACAAATCTAATTGTTCATAAAAGGATAATTCATTTTTTGTTTTTGCTATATCTTCATCTTGTTTTCTTTATTATCTTTGTCGTTTTGTTCGTTATGAGCGAGTCTTTCCTGAGGATAGGCGACGAAATTTTTCTGTATGACGATCATGAAAATTTACTTGTTTCCGAGAATCCACTCGAAACACGAGCCTGTGCACGGCCACCAGCACGCCACTGTCTTCCCTCTGAAGCCTTGGGGACTGCCATTTTCAAACTCGAGCCTCAACAGATATACAAGGCTCAACGGGAGTTGGAACACTTTAATGCATCTTTATTATTTTATGACGATATCAATACAAACTCAAGCAATCTAAAATTATTGGAGCAAAGTGCTACTAAAGAAAACCAACAAAACGAAGCTGAACAACGCCGGCTATTAGGAAAACCGATCTTGTACGGCCAGGTGATTCAACTGTTGAACCCACATTTCAAAAAATATCTTACAGTGACAGGAAAGACATGTCGAATTGATGTCTCACATCTGCAAGTCAATTTGTCAGCTTCATCGGTGGGTTATTTTAGAATCATGCCTCGTTACCGCATTCGTGTTGATGGCGAACCAGTGCGTTTGGGAGACACTGTTGCGATCCAGTGTGTTAGACCTGAAGGTTATCTTAATGTCGACCATGAGAAACCGACAATCCAATTACCCTTTGAACATGAGGCTGCTTATGAAGTCTATTCACATACACGCATTTCGTCATGGACAATGAAACTTCACTCTTCGACTATCACCGACCAAGACACAAATCGGGTGAAATATACTAATTCGGGGCAGTATGTCCGATTTTATCACAAGGAAATGGAATCTTATTTAGAGGCACCTGTCATGCATGGGTAAGAAAAAAAAAAGAAAACCACTTCAAAGGTTAATAATAAAAAGCGATATAATACGGGATTAGCATGAATTATTAAATAACCTTTTTAGGGACGAGGTCATTTTACGTAAACATGTGATTAATCCATTAGAGCCAAAAGAAACTGATTCACCACTTGCATTTTGGGAGGTAACAGAAAAGAATGTGGACAAAAAGGGAAAGAAAAGAAAAAGTTTGCTTATTTTCTAGTTTTTAAGATTGAAAATGTAAACATTTTACGAGGATCAAAGATCCGTTGGAGGAAATCCGTTCGTATCCGTCATGTTGCTTCTCGTGCCTATTTATCGATTGATCCCAGCGACATTTCAGTTGACGTTGCCACTGGAAAGACCACATATCGTCTTCAACTGATCAAAAACCCACCTTGCTCCGGGATGGATCACGACGACACGACTCTATTTCAACTGATACCTATTTCTGAACCTTTATTGTCTGGTATCCAATATGGTTCTTTTATTAGATTTCAACATATGATAACAAAGTGTTGGTTACATTCCAGCCATGAAGAAGAAGATGAACAGCAGGTTGTACCTCGAACTGCCGAATCATTCAGTATACTTTCACCTCAAACTCCTTCACCAAAGATACCTCAATCGACCCTTTTCCCGGTAAATCAAAATAATCTATTACGAACAGCAACGAAAAAGGTTCAGATACCTACAATCAATACCTCTATTTTATCATCACCTCCACCGTCTTTACCAACACATCATATCCGTTATCAATCAGTCGGTACTGATGGTTCCTCTGATGAAAAAAACAAATCGTCACAAACAAATGAAGATGATGATCATATTATGTCGGCAGCGCAAGATTTTTATTACCACGATTGTTTCTTGATCACTCAAGTGGATAGAGATTTAACGGATACATTTAACTTTGCCAATGAAGTGTTACCAAGATTAAAACAGTTTTTGATCAAAAAGAGAGAAAAGAGCGATGAACATAGTTTCCAAATCGATGCATACGAGCAGGAATCTATTGTTAATATTTTGGTATTTATTTGAAATCAAAATATAATCATGGATTCATATATACTATGACTGATGATTATTTTTTAAAATAGAAACAACTAATTTATTTTTGCACAGAAAGTAAAGAGATGGATGTAACAAAGCGTATAGGTTTACCAATCGAATGTAAGTGATACTTTGAACATCAAAGAACAATAACAAAGAAAAAATAGGGCTCAAAGCTTAAAAAAAAACATCGTTATTTTCCAGACCATCAGATGCTATTACGTGATATAGGTATTATAGAAACGGTGATTAACATGATTATTATCCCATTTAATATGGATCGACGACATGTTGTACGTAATCAACTTGCGAATGCACACACATCCCAACCCGTATTTTCACACATCGATCCCAACGAACCACTTGTTCTTCTCGATCAATTAAAGGACCGTGAGGCATCATCACGACTCAGATCCATCCTCACCATGTGCTATCATTTGGTCCGTGTATTTCTAATAGGGAGATCATCTTTTGAAGAACAGAGCGAGTTGGCTAAGGAGAATCAGGAGCATGTATTAAAAATAGCAGGTGAGACAGGTCTCTCACTCTTTATATTACATTTACCTTATGCTATCGGTGCAACCGATATGATGACCCGACTTTTATGCTCTAATGGTGGAGATTTTATGGATAGCTTGTTTAATTTCTCTTCTCGTTTGGGCATCATTGATGTCATGATTAATATGGCACTTGATAAAACGACGAGTATTGTTGATGTCATGAATTCACAGTATCCTTTCAGCAATGAAAAGCAGTTAAAAATCCCGACTAAGAAGAGAAAATCATGGAATGGTGATTTTATTGTAGAGAATCCAAATGGCTATCATCATCGTCATAAGAATAGTAGTAGTGGTAGTAGTAGTGGTAGTGGAGACGATAGTAGTGAGTTTATGGGTGGTATTAGTGAGGCTTCAGAATATAAGCAGGAATATGATTCTTCAAGTTGTTTCAAACTACTCAGTGCATTGTGTTATACAAATCAAAATCAGGAACAACATCATCAGTCCCTTCATTCGCCTGCACCCAATAAGATCAAAGAAAACGCCACCGCTTCTGTGACCCAAAACCGTGACTATATCTCTGAAAAATTACTCGATAAGGATCAATGTTTAATAGCCACTCGTATTGCTAAAAACAAACAGGTGGAGATCAAGTTTCGAGACGATAAATGGAGAAACTTATATGATGTGTTATACAGTCATCCTACAGTAGCAATCTATTTAGAAAGTGTATTGGAATTGGTCTATTCACTTTCAGATGGTACTACACATACTAAGACACTGGATTTGACGAGAAGGGCGGTGAGTAAACAGGTGTGTCTTGATTGTATCGAGTATATCATGTTGCCATGTAAAATCAAAGCAAAATTCTGTGATATATTGAGAGGTATAAGAAAAAAAAAAGAAAGGAATGAAGCGTAGTTATATTAATGCTCCTAAATAGCGTTGTATTTGGATATCAATCCATTCACAAATGTCATCTTGTCCGACTTGACTTTTGATTATAACTCTCTTAAAGACAATGATGAATATCCTCGGGGTGGAACTGGCGAAGAATATAAGCAGCCTTTATTTTTCGAGCATTTAAGACAATGGATATTCAAGTTTTTAGATATTAGACACCATGAGGTAACCCCCTCCCCCTCTCTTTTTTTTTTCAATCTTCTTCTATGTATTATTCTTGTTGATTTTATTTTATTTTATTTAATAGTTTATTGAATCAACTCATGATGTCCAGTTACTCTCTTCAGTATTGAACTTGATTCATACACAACTACGTTTAGGTTTTTATAACAAGGCAAAAGATATTGCTGATTTGTTTCGTGCCTTGGTATATGTTCTTGATGGTCGTACAGATGCCAGGTAAAGAGAGAGAGAGAGAGAGAGAGAGAGAGAGAGATTTTTCCCCTGAAATATTTTTATCATTTACTTAACGACCTATATTTAATAGAAATGAAGAACATTACAAATACCTAAGAGAATCTGAAAAGTCAGCCGAATGGTAAATATACAGCTATGCCAAAAAAATGATTTTCTGTCCAGATTTATTCATTCTCCTCCATGTTTATTTAGGAATGAACGCTTTTTATTGAAAGAAAGTAATCAACCTGTGATGAATACAAAAATTCAAATACTAAATATATTTGATCTTATTTTCGATCTTCGGTTACATGTGAGAATGTTAAAAATTGCAGCTGATTGGAAAATAACCAAAAGGTATATATAAAAAAAGGGTTCCATAAAAAGTATATACGATTTATATATATATGTATATGTATGTAGTGACGAAGCTATGGTTAGCGGAAATAATAAACTAAGAAAGATCTTTGAAGAAACCCATTTACGTGATCGCGAAGAAAGTCTGATGCCAATTCTTGAAGATATTCTTAAATATGAATATGCTCCACTTAAACAAATTGCTGTTATTGTTATGCATCGTATTTATGATGATACTGAAGGTAATAAAATCTTTATTCTTTTCCTACTGACACTAGAAAAAAACCCCCCTAATCCTACTTGTGTTAGATATTCTGGATAGTTCCAATAGAGTGTTGATATTAAGTCATCCTCAACAAATTCTTGTGAATCGTAGTATCAAAAAACGACTTTCTTTACTTCAAACGTACATTTGTACAGATGCCATGAGTACCAATTCACAATATGATCATCTATCTAATATTCGAACAATAATACATGATTTTGAAGATGTACTTTCAGGACAATATACCTTTGATTATCAAAACAAGATCTGTCCATTGGAAGAAAAAGAAAATCAGGACCGTATCTATGCCAGTCTTTTTAAAAATCTTGATACGCATACATTATTAATTGCCCTCTTGGAGACACTCAAGGATGTATCGCTGGAGTATGGTGATGCTGTTACTTATACACTCAAGGTTTGTTTGGATTTCTTGGCGAATTTGATAAAAGATGATAAAAAACTTCAGGTAAATAACCATAAATTATATATGAGAATTATAAATAACACTTACCTCCCCTTCTCAAACATGATTATAGAGTGAATTTGTTCTTCAATATCTTGATTTATTTATTGAGATCTGTTCACGTAGTTCCAAACTTGCAGTCAGTTTATGTAATCTGTGTTCAAATAATCTTGAGATCAGTACACGTGTACGTGAAAGACACATTGTCCGTTTACTACGTATTTCAGAAGGATACTATGCCGACTATCTACTTATTTTACAGGAATGGATGAAGGCCCAGGGTAAATTGGTTCGAAGAAATCAAGATATTGTCATGAGATTTTTGATGAACAATCGGTCAAATTACATTCCGTTTGAAAAGGTGGATGATTTGATATCATCATCCGTACATTTGGATTATTCTATAAAGTTGATTGGTATGGTTGCAGTTTGTGCACAGGGAGAAAACAGATTTGGGCAATCAGTAAGTTTTTTCTTAAAAAAAAAAAAAAAATAA
>VCJA01000509.1:6751-16946 GCA_024139275.1 Backusella macrospora
TCCATATTCAGGCTAAAATCCATTAAATTGGAAGCCAATCAACAGTAATTATTAAAGAATTATGCTGTCATTGTGCAACAGCTTTCCCTTTATCTTCCCCTGTGGAGTTTCAGTAATCTCTAAAAACGTCATCTATGACGCATTTAAATCTAACCGAAGATCTCAAAAAGAATATGTATGGCGTCAATTTCAAAAGCTTAAAGAATTATTTCACAAGGAATGTACAAAAAGAGAAAAATTATCATTTCAACTCAGTAATTTACCTCATACTGCTTTGTTGACTAAATATTTGGTTTTCCAAATAAATATAAACATTAGCTGGTATAAATATCGTTTTCAGACCTTAAGATTTTTTTTCTTTTTTCTTTTTTCTTCTTTATAATCTTTGTGTGTTACATGAATACGTCTATATATGCACCCATTCACTTTTTCATTATTCCATATGTTTTTATTTTCTCTCTCGCTCGTTCAACTACTCACTTACTCTTTTTCTTTTTCTTTCTTGTAGTAATAGTTTTCGTAATATATTGCTAATATATTCAGTTTGTTGCTTTAAATATGATATAAAACAAAAACTAGTTTGAGATGTTTGTTTTTATTTTCTTTGAATTTCTTGCAGTTTTGATAAATCAAATTTGTTTACTCAATAGAAGGTCAGCTTGATAGAATAAACGATAAATCATGAAATAAGAAGGAATAAGTAAACAAAATAGTAATAGAGTATATAAAAATTACTTTATGCTACCTGACGTCAATTGCTGCATGAGGGTGACGAAATTAGTTTTTGTCTAATCAGCTTGAAAGGAGTAGTATGCACGTGATTATAAGTAGTGCTTCAGACAATAGTGGTTGCATCAACGCTCAAAGTCTTTCCAGGATTAGCCCTCTCTGCTATACCCCCTTACAATGATAATTCAAAAGTACGTTCTATTTTATTTTTATTTTTATTCATCTTTAATTACTAGCATTTTTTGCTTTTAATAAAATCTCTGTTTTTCATATTTTTAGATATTTCTTATTCCATCATTTTGGTTAATGAGCACCAGCAAACACTTCAACACAGTTGATTGGCCAAGAAACAACTCTTACGGTACACGCATCAACGTAATAGAGTTTTATCATAAAATTTTATGGGATAGCCAACATTGCTACGAAGAAAATACAAATGATTGTACGAGAGTAGAACGTAGAGTTAGATTTTCGCAAGAACCGCCAGAAATTTTTGAATACGAGCCAGAAGAAACACAACGTAATCATTTATTTGATTATCAATCCTTGGCACATAAACAACAAAAACTCAGTTGTAATATAAAAGAGAAATATCCTCATAGAGAAATAGTACTGGTCAATGATATACCAACTAAACAATCACATAAAGCGTTAAGAACCAACACAAGATCCATTAGCGACTTTAGACCAATTATTAACCTTCAATTTAAAGTTCCACCTTATTCTATAGACGCGTTTGATTCTTCACGCGGATTCTTATTCTCTACAGATAATGCAAGTTCTTTATCTATTACGCCTCAGGAGCCACCTCCCTATAAAGAGTATGAGCACATCATAGCTGATAATAGAAAAATTCAAAGTAAAAGATCATCTGATACTCAAACATTATCAAATCAGATTATAACCAAAGAGAAAAAAAATGCTTCATCTTTTGTCTCTATTACGTTACGAAAGATAAAGTCATCTCCCAGGCTACTGATCCAAAGAACCCCATCTGTGGTGTCCCTGCGCAAAAAAATACTTTCTTAATGCACCATTTTTTTTTATTTTTTAGTAGCTCTTTCTTTTCTTTCTGTACAGATTGTTAATTATGCATTGGTTATGTATTTAATTCTCCTTTAAAATAATAAATACTATATTGTTTTTTCTTCTTTCAAATATGATATAATAATGAATTTTATATCAACAATATTGTTAAACAAACAAACATATTTGAAGCGAAGGATATTTTTTTTTAATTTTTTTCTTGGTGATGTCTTTAATGAGTTATGTATTTGGAATAAACTTTAATTTAAATAGGCTATATCAAAATGGAGGATCCGGCCTCACTTAAAGCATGATTATTTGTATGCATCAATTTGTTCTCATCTTTTTAAAATTGAATTCAAGCCTATACATTATGCACAAAGGGAGATAACACATTTTGATCATTTCATTTTATGTATACTCTTCATCATATATGTCCTCATTAAATAATATTAACAGGAAGGTGTACTGAGCGTGAACATACGTGTTGTTAAATGTTACTAATAATTAAATATAGTTTTATAATTATACTATTTTTATACTTCTCTAAACAGAAGGCTTTGTAGGATAGAAGGGTGCTGTAATAAGCTGTGATATACGTTATTTATATGTATAGTAAGTGAAATAACAAATTGATTGATTCTAACTTAGCTCAAATTCAAAAGTTTTATAATATTAATATATATATTTAAAACTGAAGCTATATCATACATCGTACAGCTTATGTATAAAGTATAAATCATATTTTTTATGTCGCCATAAAAAGTCAACATATTTTTTATATTGGATGATTGGAGATAAAGTTTACAAAAAAGAAGAAGAAATGTTAACTGGAAAGTAGATTCATTTTGTGCGCTGTAGGTGTTTGATTATTTTCTCCTGTTTTTATTTCTATTTTTGTACTCGTGATTTGAAAGTCTATTCTATATTGTATTGGTTCAACCTGATTTATTTAAAAAAGGTCTTACAGATAACACGCGGATTATACGACGTATAAAGTACCTGGTATACACGGATAATTCTAAATACTAAATCGATAAAATACTTTTAAAAGTAAAGGAAGAGATATATATATTCTATTAATAGTTGATTAAATATACTAGCATATTATTAAAATAATAGATACTAACACATTTATGTTTTCGTTTTGTAAAGATGTGTGAATTTGATTGCTTTTTTACAATTAGACATATCATAGCATACTACATAAAAGTAAATGGGTCTTATAGCTTATAAGGCTTTCATAAATGCAGATTATTATAACAAATATTTCATACGTTTTACTTGAAATAATAATAATACTGACTAGAGTAATACTTTTTAGTGCTTTCAATCTAGACGAACGAGACTAGAACAGTAACAGATATAGTTATTTTTTGTCCTGTATTAACACATGTTAAATATTATAGTGTACATATGAACTATTTTTTTTTTACGCACTTCTTATTGGAGTTTATGAGCTAAAAATATAATTTTTTCCCGTAATATTAGCCCTTTTTTTTTCTTTTTTTTAGTTTTAACTACTTGATATTATTTTATTAAGAGAATAAAGAAACCTTTATCAATGAAAAGAAGGGAAATAATATAAACTGAACAATATAAGCCATAGTTCAAATAGACGACTACTTTTAAGCACTTAAACTTCTCAAAAAATATGGAGAACATTGGTATAATCCATCTATTCTTAAGCTTGAACCAAGTCAGAACTAATGGAACTGATTACGGATTGAAAATAATATCTATTACCGCGACTGTATATTTAAAGGTGTTCATTAGTCGTATTACCATCTACAATATACTCGATCTTCAAAAATAATTGTAAGTGGATATTTAAATTTGATTGTATTCTTTTCAGAAGACAAATAATTAGTAGCTATCTTTAGGCCTGTTTTAAATGACCCCAAAGAAAGCAAGTTCCTATCGCTCTCAGAGACATTCAACCTAAAGATAAATCAGGTTAGTTACTTATTATTGATTTTTTAGGTAAATATGATGGTGTAAGTATTGTATTACATATTAACCCAATTTTTATTGCAAGTTGATTGAAAACTACTTGAAATTAAACGAGGGTTCTCTCTACTGCTTACAGATATTTCTATCACTACCACTCAAAAACCAAATTAGTATTTTATTGTCATTATACTTGAATTCAAAGTTATATAAAACGAAAAAGATAAAACATAGATATGTATAGGCAAGTATGAAGGAAAGAAAAACTTGAAGGCATTCTGCCATCCATAAAGAGCAGGAAAAGGTAGATTGTAGAGTTGAAAACTTGAAAAATAAAAGACAATTCATAGCTGATGAGTGCTGTTTTATACAAGGTAACTCGAACAACAACGTTCCCATCTTGGTAATCGAAAGAAAAATATAGATAAATATATCACAATAATGTGATGTAGTGGAAGTGGTGGCAAATGGATTCAGAAGACACACAAAAAGTGTACCGCGGCTGTTGTAACTGATAAACACATGAATTTACAGTTATGTGTATAATACTATTCACCAACAGTTCTCCCGAATTACACTGATAGAATCAATAGATCTAGAGTATGCCGTTGTTTGAATCTTAATCCTATTTCTTTTAATCATGGCAGAGTCATCTGTATGTGGGATCAAATATAAGCTCTTGGTTACGCTCTCTCAGCCATGACCAGAGTGATGCTAAAATGAGAGTTTACCTATTTACTTCATAGCGTACTCGATATTAGAAGTCATTATTATAATATAACAATTTTTTTTTCGATCTTAAATATGAAGAAAGCAATATATAATAACATACTGCTCTTTCTAGTAAAATATACACAAACCGCTGCATTCGTTGACTCTAAAACCTCTGGAAATCCGACCTGACTGCTAGTCTCGCTTGTGATTATCACACCAAGTGATAAATCACCGAAGTAGACCGAGATTTTTTTATAGGTACTGTAGTAATTTATTATTGTTTCTTAAAATATAACATGACTGCAAGTCTGTTGATAATCAAGTTAAGTATTTTATTAAAAAGTTAGCCAAAGGATTATTAGGATAAAAGTGAGAATTATTTAAATATGATTTGTGACAGCGATCTTACTTCTGCAGCCGCTAGTGTTACAGTGAGAGTTATATATTCAATTCAACTCGATAGATATTATTACACAATAATACTGGTATAACATGTATTTCATATATTCATAACATAACCTAATGGTTGAGAGAGCCTTTGCTATTATTATGTGGTATCAATTACCACAGGTACTACTAAAAAATCGGCGCACAATATTGATAACACCACCAGCAGCGTTGCCATCTCACCCTCTTCCTCCCCGTTAAGTTCAGCTCTAGAAAACGATACAATGATGAATTAATTCGTCTATACACCAATCAATCAATCAGATTGACCTCACCTACAATCAATAAATACGCACATAACCAAAAATTTCAAAATTACTCTCTGAAATTGCAGAGAAGCAGATCATTTAAGTATGTTCATTATCACTAACCTTTGGGCAAATTATGCTAATATAGTTCTTACAGAAATACAATTATTATCTCCAAAAGTTAGAAGTCCTATGATGCCATAGAATGTCACGATAGAATTGAAGCTACATAAGGTTTGAGCTGTTACAAAAAATCCAAAAATATTTGATGACAGTTCAAAACGGCGTCGAGTTTTTTTGTAGTGTTTCATATATATATACTCGCCTGATCTTTTGTTGTCGAATATACCTTGGCGTAGATAATAAAATATTTACCGCTAAAAGTTATTTTGTAAAGGAAAAGTATTCCGCAATATTCAACTTGGTTATGTTGCATAAAGAATATATTTGAAAATAAATTTATTGACTATTCATATAATTTAATGTACTCATAATATCTATATCATCAGTATAATAAATAAATACTCATACAAAAATATTATATACTGTGTTTTTCAAGAATTTTCAAATCAGTCAGAAAAGTTCTCAAATCAATGAGGGAAGCTGCAGGAGAATATCATTCGACAAGAGGGGGCCAACCCTGCGGTACTCCTAAGTGAATAAAAAATAAGTACTTGAACATGTTCTTATGGATATACAGCACAAAGTTTAATCGTCATATTTAAATACAACCATCCACATGAGCTAGTCATGTTTATGGTAAGATATAAAAATAGTACATAGGTTTAAAAACATAAAGTAATAAATGCATGATTCAAAACTAATCACAAACGTTACCACTTAAAAGCTTGGCTTGTCAATGTCTATACATGATTATAAGGATCTATTTAGAAAATTTCGACTACTATTGCTGTATATCATAGTGTCATACTTTTTACTATTTCTTTTTCATTTATATTTTTTTTACAGAAATCTTACGGACCCGATGTTTTTCTCTTAGGGACCCGATGTTTTTTAGGGATTCGATGTAACTCGATCCATCAGATACTCAAATAGTATAAGTTGTAATCTGCTACAAAAAAAAACATCAGTTCCCTAAGAAAAAAAAATATCGGGTCCCTAAGAAAAAAACATCGGGCCCCTAAGAGCTCTGATAAATAAAAACAAATGAATAACCAAATGAATGAATGGTTTTCTGTCCCAAATAATGTACCCAGTTCTAAATATTAAGCTATCCAAAAAATGAGTGCTTACGGTGCATATACCAAACAATTTTTTTGTAGGTGAGCTATTGCCTTTTTTGTAAACGCCTATGGTGCTTACGCTTTTTCACGATTCGGAACTTATCATAGGTCTTTTAAAACTCAGAAATTCATGAGCAATTTATTAGAGAGAGCATCATGTAGATATATAGCAATGTTTAGAGTGGCTACACTGGTAGTGCTTTGGAGAATACTAAAAAAGAAAGGTTAATTATCTTGTTTTTAACAATTCCCGTTTTTATTGTTTTTTCTTTTATTTTCTTTATCAGAGTGAAACTTTTTAAAGCAGTTTTTTTCATTCGTGCTGAGTGCAACATTACAGGTTCTACGTTCAGTTGATGGTCTATAAGTATTACGATGCTTACTTGCATATTTTCTTGAGTTCATTTAATCATTTTATTCTGTATTTATGTATAATTCCAGTGCGTTGAGACTGAGTAGACGTGGGCTTTAACTCTTTTTCATTCTCTAATATTAGATCGACTAATTCAAACTCCATTGTGTTATTAATAACATTTCGAAAGGCCATCAAAAGTTTAAATGAAATGTTGCAGATTAGTCATATTGGTGCAGGTGGAGTCAAAAAAAAAGTTTAAATGAAACTAGCGAGAAGAATATTTTCCTAAATTTTTTTAATTGGGAACATACTTTTTCCCAGACAGGTTGAGCTACTTTTTTTGCAGAGTAAAAAAACACATTTTATACTTAAATAACTATGCATTGTTAGTAAACAAATAAATATATTTGAGTAGCTGAATACTAATAATTTACTGTTTTAATAGTGAATTTAAATGAGCTCATTTTGACCCAAATAGTGCCAATATAGGTGGTTGATAGCGTATCGATTCGATCTGAAGAGAGTTCCCCATCTAATAGCATTTTATTAAATGAGCAATATAGTGAATAATATAGCGGTGTCCTTTTTGTCGAACAAATATTTTTTTTAGGTGGTAAACGATGTACATACCAGACCTTTTTTTTCGATTTTCAAAATTTAATGTTAAAGTTTTTTTAATTGCTTTCTCGGCAGTAAAAAAGAAAGCAGGGAGAGGAGCAAGCAAGCATTTTAAACTCACTGAATTTTCATGTACCGAGCCTCTCCTTAGATTGTACTTTGTGGAAATATTCCAGTCTTTCCAGCCACTATCCAGCTTTGGGGAATATTTCGTTCTCTTGGAAAGTGCTTCTTCTCAGCTTTAGAAAACCCATATATATATATTTCCAGTGAACACCCCTTTAAACGCATTTGTTAGACCTTTTTTTTTTATCTTCAAGGTTTACAATATACCTTTCAGCATACTGGCTGTTTATGCAAACCTTATGAACTTAATCAGTGTAATATACCAAAGAAAGTAAGAGATAGTGATGTCTCTTTGAATCGTATCTTCAATAAGAAATATATAATCGCGGTTAAAGTAATTGTTATTCTCATACCTGGATTATTGCTAATATGTTATAAAAATATATACTATGGAAGTGATAATGGTTTTGATGTTACAAACAGATACTATTCTGGAAAATATATATATTCAAACAGCTTCTGAGCCACTATACCAGAAATTTAAGGAATAATCGTCTTCATCCGAAAACACTAATTTTCCATTTCAGTAACAGCACGAAGAAGTCATGATATTTGGTTTAGCAAATATATAAAAAAGATAAAAGCAGCAAATGAAAATAAAAAATAATAAAAAATCAAATAAATTCATTAGATTAATCTCTATTCTCACAAAATAGATAAATGTTCTCCTACTATTAATGTAAATACAATTTGCTATATACTCTATCTAAATGAGCGAGTTGGATGAGGGGCAGTAATTTTATATGTTTGTTATTTAATATGGCGAAGTAGGACCACATACTGTATATTTGTTTAATATATCTTCTAGTCAAGGGAGGTAGTAAGTTATTATTACGTATACAACGGTGTATATTCATGTAGGCCTCGTCTTTGACATTAACAATGTATATTATATTGTCTTTTTTATTAAACAAAAGCTTCATATATAGATATTTTAGACGATTTTTATGTGTGATATTACTTTATACAGTCAAACATTACAGTGTTAATAATTGCAATGTTGTAAACCACCAGAAAACGTGATATGTACAGTTGAAACTCAGTACAGTAAGAGAAAGGGAAAAACGTTGCCGGTCGCACTTGATGTAGTACTGCCATTTTCAGTTATTTGTTATTTTACTTTTATTTACCAATCATCTACTGAATAAAAAACCAAAAATGGATGTAAGGTTTGATGTAACACTTTCAGGGCACCTTTCTTACGCCTCCCTTATAATGAAATCAGGGTGATCGCATATGCTACTGCCGAGAGTCTTTACAAAAACAAAACAAAAAGCCACAATAAACCTTAAATATTTTCACGTATCCCATTTGACAAATCATATTCAAAACAGAATGGTATTTTAGGTATCAGGAACTGAATAGAATTGGTGATACAAGTATCAGCGAACTGATTTTGGTGTGAAAGGTTCAGTACAACCCATATGTTCATTTCCTCTTTCATTTACTTTCTTTTATTATTATTTGTTCTGACTCAAATTAACGTTTAATATAATAATTCACTTTGAAAAAAAATAAGGTGCAGGGAGTCATAGATCCACATAAAAATGAATAATGTCTTGTACCATGTGAATAAGATAGTAGTTATCACTTTTAAATAAAAACTTACCCGAGAACAAAGTCTTATTTGGAAGAGACTGGGTTGGTGCTGCATGACTTGAATCATATTATTTTTTTAAATATAGGTGAACTATTGAAATAAATACACAATAAAATATACTATATTGTACGTACTTTTATTCATTGGTAAAGGGAATATTTTTTCTTTGGGTTAATGTTATTCTATTGGAAATGTTCATATTTCATGTAAGTATCTCAGAAAGGTTGGGTTGAGCATAGCGTGACTGCCTTCATATTTTAAACCTCAGTTGCTATTTTTGGCGACGTCAATTTTGCTAGTATTTTATACTTTTCTCTTCATTTTTTTTCTTTTTTACATTTGACAACTTTCGATTCGGAAACTCATCTTTATTCTTCTTTTCTTTGAAAACCTTTATTATTTAAAAAATGTCTTCTGTAAGTTATATGTATTAAATAATAACCTCGAGCAACGCGCCTTTTATTGGGCGTACATGATTTTTATCTTTTCAAGAGAGAAACAAATAAAATAAAATGGAAGACTGACTCTTTTCATCTTTTAGGAGCGTGAAAACAATGTCTACATGGCCAAGCTTGCTGAACAAGCCGAGCGTTACGATGGTAAATGACATAAAACTAGTTGTCAAAAAGTAAATTACTAAAGTTAATTCATTTCTAGAAATGGTCTCCTTCACCAAGGAGGTTGCAAAGGTAATGGAAATTAAAAGAACTTTGAGAGGGAGGGAACGTGATTTTTGAGCACCCGATAATAACTGATTTTTTTTTAAATTTTTTCAAAATAATTTCACATCCAGATGGGCGTTGAATTAACTGTTGAGGAGCGTAACCTTTTGTCTGTTGCTTACAAGAACGTTATTGGTGCTCGTCGTGCATCATGGAGAATTGTCTCTTCTATTGAACAAAAGGAAGAAAGCAAGGGCAACACTACTCAAGTTGAGAAGATCAAGGCTTACCGTCAGAAGATTGAAGGTGAACTTCAGGATGTCTGCAAGGATATCTTGTCTGTCTTGTCTGACAACTTGATTCCCAGTGCTCAGGGTGGTGAATCCAAGGTTTTCTATTACAAGATGTAAGTTTCTATTATTATTATTATTATTATTAGCGTATCAAGTTCCTGAGCCTTTTTTTTTTTTTTTTTT
>VCJA01000510.1:0-14583 GCA_024139275.1 Backusella macrospora
TTAATTCAAATTTAAGATAAATTAATTCAAGTTTGAAGCTAGCCCCAGACATGGCTATAGCGCCTTACACAAGAACACTTCTATCACGTGCTTCATATAGTCATACCCTAGATTAGTATTTGAGAGAGTCTTTACTATTATTATGTGGTATCAATTACCACATTTATGATTAGATACGGTAGTGTAGTGAGTATTGTATGACTAAAAAATGAATTCCTAGAATAATTACTGGGGAATCCTCTGATTTTTTATATTCGATTTTTCAATTTAAAAGTGTGGAAGACTAAATATTTTCGAGTGAAACTGCAAGAGTAGATAATCAAGCTAATTCAGCATACTTTAAGAGTATTATTTTGATACATGGATTTCTATGCTATATGTGATCAGCTTCCTCGTTTATTTTTCTTCTCAATAGTAAATTCCATGGTTTTCCTATGTATCGTATTCAAGATTTATGTGTCTCACTCGTCTATGCTATTTTGAGCAATCTATAGGTGTCAGTTCAAATGATTTAAATAAAAAGCTATTTTTAAGCCATTTATGATCATCACAACGTTTATATCTTAACAAATATTATCTTTGTCAAAGTATTACAAGATGACTCCTCAAGTATTTTTTACTTGCGCCTGATGGCTTTCTCATTCAGCTCAATGTTTTTTCATTTTCTTGGAAAACACACTATTAAGTTAAAAAAAAAAAGATCTCAAGCAGTAATAAATAGCTACTGGATAATAGGATATAACATATCGAATTAAAAATACTGAAGCAGGATAAAAATAAAAATAAATAGTGACATGATCGTGAAACCTTGTATTAGTTCTCATTAAAGTGAGTTGATGGAGTGCTTTATGAGTTCGTTAACTATTTATTTGGATCTCCGTATATGACAATGCACAATGCAAATGATTCCAAAATTAGAAAATTTTAGAGTGGATCAACCAAAGTTTTGGACCTGAGAGAGCGAGTTCATACAGTCACCAGACTTGATTTTTATTTGTTTTTAGTTTTTTTAAAGTTTTATTTGCAAGAAAGATGACCAAAAGTTTTGTTTTATTGTGCCAAGTTTACAAACGAAGAAAATGTCTTTTTTTTTAAGGCTTGGCTTCCCAAAGAAAGCAAATGAAAGACCAGCTGAAAAAATCATGCTAAGCTTTTTTTTGAAACAAGAAAAAACACGTGATGGACCACCAAGCGAATCTTAAGCTTTTTTTTCTTTTCTTCTAGCTTCTTTCTTTTTTACGTCTTCAAATACCATACTTTACTTTATTATTATTAATCAAAAATGGTTGATACATCAGCCTTTCAAACAACAAAAAGTGTATGTAAAAAACAGAAATAAATAAGTCAAATAATAATAATAATACATATATAAAAGGTATTTACACTTCCAACGTCAACCGATATGACACTTATGCCTTTTTGGACAGTCGAACAGCAAAACCAATACTTTATGCTTCAAAAATATCAACAACCAGAGAATAGTTTATTTAAAAGTGTTTTTAGTACAATAACAAGCTTGTAAATAAATAAATATATAAACCTCTTTATCTTTCTTTTACTTATCTTCTCTCTCTAATTAGGTTCGACGTCAAACAAGCGAAATTTCGTATACTTTTTCAAAGAGAAGCGAATGCTTCTAGTTTACAAATTGCAGCTTCAGATTCGCAAGAGTTGATTGAAAAAGCTTGGGATCTTATTAAAATTCACTTATTACCGGAATTTGAAAACATACAAAGTAGTTTTGAAAAAGAGGAGTGGTTGGTAACTCAGTTGGATGGAATTGTATCTAATACACACAGTAAGTCGGTTTTTCTTTATTAATTTTATCAATTTTATTTTATTTATAAATATATAAATAGAAAGTGAGACCGATGAAATGGTGCATGATGATGACATACGTAATACTTCAAGAACTTATAGACAGATATTCAATGTACCACCAACTGAAAGACTAGTGAATTGTAATATATATATAACAGGATAAAGAGAGAGGGAGAGAAATTGTAGTAATTATAGTGTAGTTTGTAAGTAACAGTGACAAATATTTTTTCTTGGATAGATTACTCTTGTTCCTGTAATAGTAGACAAGGATGGATGTACATTTCGGAAAATTACCTGGGTTTTTATTCTTATCTGATTGGATTTGAATTAAAGATATTGATCGAGATCAAGAACATCAAGGATATATATAAAGAAAAAAATACAAAAATTTTCAGACATAATTTACGTATCAGAACAAAAGATGATCAAGAGGTAATAGATTTAGGAGAAAGAAATGGAAATAGGGGGAATGTTGGAGGATAACATAAGGGAAGGATAAAAGGAAATATTAACTATAAATATATATATATGTTCACATGTAAATTATATATCAAAATTATATATCAAATAATAGTATCTCTTTGCAAACATGTTTAAAAGAGATGAAACGTATGATATTCTTGTACAACTAGCCAGTGATTCCATCCGACGACTACTTAAAAACAAAAACACTAACACTAACATTACCAGAAGTCCCTTATTAGCACCATCGTCATCAACAACTCAAACCGATCGTTCCAATCCAGCTTCAACCGATCCACTCAAAAATATTTTGAAGAAACGTAAAAGGGATGAACGCTTCCAAAACGCCTTTCGTCTTGGTCAAAGTGAAGAGCTGCTTGATATGTTATACGTTCATTACATTTATGAAAATCAAAAACATGAAAATGATAGATTACTACATAGAAGGATTGAATACTCAGGTACACTTTACCTTTCAAACAATTATTTAACCTTCAAATCAAAGGAAATCATCAATGCACAAGTGGATCAACCAGTGTGTACCTTTATATTGCCATTGTATACCATTGTTAAGTTCGAACGTATCAATAACGCCAGTTATCAGTCAGCCCTTGTTCTCACCACATGGCATAAAATGGAGCATTTGTTTGATGTCAAGGCTGAAAAGACCGAATCCGAGGCCTTTTGTGACATTTTAAAGACCAACTTGAGGAACAATATAAATCGTATAAAGTCTAATTTGAAACAGTTCTTGGTTACGTGTAAATCAGAGGAAATGTTACAATCAAAGGACTCGCTTATACATGTTGCAGAATCCGTCGGTGGTCTTGGTCTGACCTTTGGTTATAAAAGTGATGTGAATGAAGAAAAAGATACAAAAAAATTGAATACGTGGAACTGGTATTTTAAAGGTAAAGAATATATCACATAATAAAGGGATAGATGTATATCAATACTAATTTTTTATTTATCTATTATAGAAAATGGTCGTAATCTAACATTGGTAAGACACCCTACATTTGGAAAAATGGTAAGAATAGGTGTACCAAATGGACTTCGTGGAGAGATTTGGGAACTATGTTCGGGCTCTATTTTTCTTCGATTTGATCAACCTGGTGCTTACCAAGATATTTTGGATAAACATAAAAATCAAGTATCACCTTCTGCAGAAGATATAGAAAAGGACCTACACAGGTAGATATTATATATATATATATGGTATTATTATTATTTCCTATTACTTTTGCTTATTACTTTTGTTTACTATCATATATTAGATCTCTTCCTGAATATTCAGCTTATCAAACTCCAGAAGGTATTGATCGTTTACGTAGAGTGTTGACAGCTTATTCATGGAAAGATCCTGATATTGGTTACTGTCAAGCAATGAATATTATTACTTCTGCCATGCTTATGTACGTTTTTTTTTAAGAACTATATTATTATGAAGAGTTGATAAGATATTGTAGTTTTTAATATCTAATATTTATAGATACATGACAGAAGAGCAAACATTTTGGTCATTGGATGCATTGGTTAACCAATTATGCCCTGGATATTACAGGTAGCAACAACAAAATTACATATACCTTTAATAAATAGAACTAATCGATATATAGCTCTTCAATGTATGGCGTACTATTAGATCAAATGGTACTTGAAGAACTTGTTAAAATGTATATATCAAAAATGTACCAGCATTTAAAAGAAAAAGATATCCAGTTATCTGTTGCCTGTTTGCCTTGGTTCCTTACCTTGTATATCAACTCGATGCCACTTCCTTTTGCTTTTCGTATATTAGATTGCTTCTTTTTGGAAGGTCCAAAGATACTTTTTCAAATTGCGTAAGTTCAACACATTAATTTTATTTCGTTATTTATACAATTAAAAAAAACTTATTACTTTATATCAAATCTATACATGTATACATTTGCTATTAGACTAGGTAAGATATTTACTTGTTTTGATTACATATATATACAGTGTAACTAAAAAAGGGAAAAAAAAACATTTATCTTTCTTACTCTATATTAGCAATTTTAAAATTAAATGAAAAACAAATCCTCGCTACAAACGATGATTCCGAACTATTAATAGTTGTAAAGACTTTCTTTATCTCTCTAAATATTCCCACAAAGGATATATCCAAAGAAGATGATGAAGCTAATAAGTTGGAGGTAAAAATCAATATAGACTATAAATATATGTATTCTAATCAAATATGTATATTAATTCGTTCTTATAACAAAAAAAAAAAAGATCTTTAAAAAATTAATGAGATCAGCTGTAAGTTCTATTCATATATATATATATATATACTTCTCTTTTTATTGTTACTCATATGCTATATAATAGTATACCAACTTTTCTCATGTCACATCTGAAAAGATCAACAAACTACGTAAGGAAAACGAACTCAAGGTGATTGGTGGTGTCGAATCATTTACCAAGCGTAACACACTTCGTTCATTCAAGAACAACACAAAATTCACGCCCGAAGAACTTTCCATCGTTTATGATTATTTTTTCAGTGCACTTTATTATGTAAAGGATGATGAGAATTTGAATGAGATTGATTTACCAGCTTTTCAAAAACTACTTGGTCAAATGACAACTTGGGCCCTACCACCAAATCAGGCCAATTTTGTGCTTGAAAAAGGCCTGAAGGAAAATTTTATACTGAGATTATTTAATCACTTTGCTGCTTCTTCGGAAACGGGAAAAGGCGGTGTGACATTTATGGACTATGTCATTAAATTAGGTGATATCATTAGAGGTGTAAGTTTATATAATAATAAAAGTAATATTAATTTAAATCAGAAATATATACACTAACAACAAACTAAAGGATATCATGTCTCAAGTGGCATTATTATTCTCTTTATTTGATACAGAGTCTACTGGAAAGCTTCAGAAAGTGGATATATTGGCCATGGCTTGTGAATTATATTGGTTAATGACCGTTCTTGATTCCCAAGAAAGTGCATGGAATACCGTCTGTAACTTTATCCTACTTTCGGCCGAGCAATCACTTGGAGATGACCCACTCTTGGACTCTGTAAAAGAAATATTAGATTCCAGCAATCTTGTTACACTGATAGATCATTTAGAAGTGATACACAAGATAGCTTCATTGGAAGAACCGGAGCAAGCACATATTGAATTGACCTTACCTGCGCTTCGGATGATCGTCTTGACAGATGATTCACTAGAGTTCTTTTTACAAGATACTTTACCTAAAAGCTTTAAATTAGAAAAGATGATTATAGAACCACAAAAGAGCCTTGGCCGTGAGATATTTGACTCGTTGTTTATTGAAGGAAAGAAGCTCGCAACACAGCCACTTCCATCATCCCGTCCAAGATCAATGGTTAGCAACAGCAATAGACTATCTGTTTCGAATGCTTCTCCTCCTGTCATCCCAGAAAGAAAAGGTCTAAAATCTCCTCGCTCTGTACAATCATTTTCTTCTTTTAATAGCGGTAGTAACAGATTCTCTTCAGACTTGGAAGATTTCGAATTGATTTAACATATTATTCACGATTATCTTCTACACACAGTAATAAAAAAAAATACATTGCTTTTATTTTTATTATTTTACTTTATATATATAACTTTTTTTTTATTTTTATCAAAACAAATCTAAGCACTAGTATCAACAATAACAAACTTCTTTGACTTGGTGTTCTCACTCTTATTTGATGATGTTGGTAAGATAAACTCAGCCTGCTCAGATTTAATCACTCGTCTTTCAAGATCCTTGAATGGAATACGACCCAGCACTTTAGCAGCTTCCTGGGGTCCAAAGTGAGCATCTTCATTAATTGTCTTGAATCTGGGTTTACCCACTGCTGGGAAAATTTCGATCAAGGGTTCCTTTAACAATTCAACTGTTTGATCTACTCCCATCATTTGTTCCATACCCTTTGTGAATTTTCTTTGAAGTTGAAAACCCTATATATAAAAGAAAGAAATAAAATAGATATGTCAAACAAGAAGTAGCGAACCTTTAAGGGAAAAAAAAAAAGCTTACATTCTCTTCTAATTCCTTTTCTGCTGCTTTTAATTTCAAAATGGCTTCAATACGTTTCAAAGAAATACCGTGTTGTGTGGCAAGTTTACGAATGGTCCATTTCTCGGGCTCGCTATTGAAGGCATCGAAGATCTCTTGACGACGGAGGTCGGAAACAGGAGGTCTAGGGCTGAATAAAGGATTATTAGGGAAAGGCTACATGATAGATAATAATAATAATAAAACAGTTGAAGCTTTGGTTAGATTATTTCTTTCTCTGTCTGTAACTGTGTCTCTTTATTTTCTCTGTCCCTCTTTCTTTCTCCTCTTTCAATATATTCTATCCTTACAGTGGCAGAGCCTAAATAATTGGTGGTACCCTTGGCAGGTCTACTAAACTTTGCACCGGGGCCATTGACCCATTCATGAAATCTACGTCTTCTTCTTGACATTTTAATAGGTTCGACTTCCTCTTCTTCAACAACGGCTGCTGCATCTTCTGTTGTTTCAGGGGTCTTTTCTTCTTCATTCAACTGTGTGGAAAGGCTGAACAAACGTTGTTGAATTGGTTGTGTATTTCTTGAAACTACCAAGTTTTTAAAAACACCTGCTCTAGTTATTGTCAATAACTTTGCACTTTGCATTTTTTTTGTATATATATATATCAAGATAAAGAGACAGGTCAAAAAAAAAAAGAACAATTATTTTAATTTATGCCCTTGTACTTTTTTTTTGACAAGAGAAGGGTAAAGCCACACAGAGTATGTGACTGCTATTTTACACTTTAGAGGGGGTGCTTTTTTTATTTATTTGCATTTACTTTTAGCAGCATCAATTACACATTTTGATAAAGTACTAGGCAATTGAAATATACCGTCATTTGTTACCATACGATGAGCAGGCATAGGCTCATAAGTCCCCGCTTTAATCTTTCCATCTTCTAATTGGACACTACCAATAATATCTTCGGGTGAATTGATACGTCCCCAAGGTGGTGGGTTACGCTCATCACCAACATGAAGCCATCTTGATAAAAAAACAAAAACAAACAGGTTATTATATATATACTCTCTATCTATCTTTTCTATATTTACCCCTCTTTTTGATAATCTGCCAAAGCCTTTAAATTTGAATCATTCAATTTATGTATATTTTCTTTTAATGTATCAGTCAAAAAATGAACGAAATCAGTATTTTCGATAAACGTCTTTGAATCCAATGTATCTTTATCGGGTGTCCATCCAATAATAAGTTCAGGATGTTCTTTTGTTACGTTATCATTTGAGACAAACGAAATGGCATACTTGTTGTTACTTTGATGGACGAATAAAGTAGGATATTCTACAAATTGTTATTATTTTGTGTGAGATATTGCTGTTTTATTTGTGAGAGTTGCTTACTTTGATTGATTTTGCTTTGAACGTGGTATGAAATACTTGAAGAAGAAAAGAGGCGCTGGCTTGTTATAAGCTGTCTTTTTAGAATGGAAGTCAACATTTGTTATTAGTAATGTAAGAAAGTAACAACAAGGAAAAAAAGTGCATTTTATGAACAATAACTTTAATTTTTTAAAAAAGTCACAAAATCGTGCTTTCTAGTTGTGGAAATTAGAAAGTGTACCGAGTAAGATTGTACTCTTCATATACATCAGAAGTTCATATATTCATCTTTGAGGATATTAGGAACTATAGTACAATCAAAGAGGAAGAAGAAGAATAATGTAACCATTTAACTTTTATATATACATTGACCGTAATAAATAAGCGAGTGTTCAAAAAGTTGGCAACTTTAGATATATAAGGTGGAGAGGATATATTATATGGTATTTATTGAATCATTTTTTAGTATCTCTTCTTAAAAATAACATCCAAATCTTTGGGTGAAACTAAACCAAGACCTTTTGTCTTGAGACCATCTTTATGAATAGAGTCTTCAGGTAATGTCCAAGTATATTTTCTTACTGTAATAATATAGATAGCAATAAAAATAAAAAGCATCATTAGTATAAACACAAGCTAATCATATATTTATATATATGTTTTGTATTATACTTACATAACATACAGAAAAATACTCTCTGTTCTGCCAGACTAAAGTTCATACCAATACACTGATGAATACCATTTCCAAAAGGTACCCAATTCATACTTTTTCCTGATACTCGCTGTGTGTCAGAAAAACGATCAGGATTAAAAGAAAATGGCTCGGACCAATTCTTATCAGAGAGATGTGTTCCACTAATATTAACATTGATACGCGCTCCCTTTGGAATAAGTGTACCTGCAAGTTCCGTATCTTCAGTTGCCACACGAATCAAAGCACTGTTAAGAGGAGCATCTGTACGTAGAACCTAGATATATGTTTTTTTTTTTAGTATTATGAATACTATTATTTTTATTGAAATAGGTGTGTTTACTTACTTCTTTTATAATCAAATTTACATAATTCAACTTCTTCATATCTTCAAGAGTAGGAATGATATCTTTAGGTTCATCGCCCATGATAGAAATAACTTCTTCTCTTGCTCGTTGTTGAATATCTTGATGAATAGACATGTAGTAAATGGCACTAGCTACAGCACTAGATGTTGTATCATGTCCAGCCAAGAAAAATACCAAAATATTACACTATTTAAATCAATAATAAATAAAAGATTAATACAAATTAAAAGGCATTTTTACTGGATATCATATCTATTTCATGTACCTTTAGTTCTTCATTTGTCATGGCTCCATCTTCATTCATTTCACTCTCAAGCATCAGAGTAAGCAGGTCCTTTTCATTTTCTTGAAGAGAATCATTGGAGGCTTTACCATTTTGTAATTTATTACGCTTCTCTTCAATAACTGTATTAATTGTATCGAGAAAATGATCCATGTCTTTATGGACTTGTTGGCGTTTTGGAAACATCCACAAAAAATAAGTCTCTATGAAAGGAAGGAATGCATACGCTGGTGAAAATACACCTTTCATGATGGTATGATAAGTGTTCACCCAATAATTATTTTTGTCTGTCAATGCATTAAAGTCGAAGTCTAAAAAGTTGATTATGCTTTTTAGAATATGTTTATATATAAGTGGGTGTTGAAGTCTTATTTTATTTTACCAAATCCTGCTTTTCCAATAGCATCAAGAGTCCACCTTTCCACCAGATCAGTGATATCGATTTTGGTACTATTTGATTTTTCAATTTCTTTGAACATACTGATTGTTAAATTTCCAAACAGCTGAATCGGCATTGAACGTTGAAACGCGGGGTTTGCCACCTTTCTTTGATTTTTCCATTCTTGACCATTAAGATTTAAAATTGAAGGTCCTCCCATGATTTTATAGATCAAAGTATGAACATGCTTCTCTCCACTTGTATCCTTTGAGAAAAGATCTTTTTTTATTTTAAAAAATTGTTATTAGCTACCCTTGTATATATATTTTCTTTATTTCTATTACCAGCTTTTAAAAGTACTTTTCTGATAGCGTCTGGATTGGTTACATGTACATCCCATCCACCTCTACCAGGTGACTTATATACCAAACAATAAATAATAATAATAATAAGAGACTAAGCATATATTTTGAGAAAAATAACTTTATAAATCAAACTTACCAAAAAAATACCGTTACTTTCTTTAGAAGTGATCTTGGGTAATACTGACACCTCCACTCTAGCACGAGCCGAATCAGTAAATAAAGATTTGATGAAAGTAATATAACCAATATAAGGAATATGTGCCAAGTTCTTTGGAGGCTTAAATGATTTGTTTATCTTGTAGACAAAATATAGAACAATGACGGCACTAGTGGTTAAAATGTTCTTTCTTGTCCATGCTGTTGGCGCAAGTCGGTGATTATAAAAATCAATGGCTTGATTTAAATATCTATGTGTCAATTCAATATTTGTATCCATAGGACCTTTTTTGTTTATCTGGGGAGAGAGAGGATGGTTTAAAAGAAAAGTTCTATAAAGAGAAAAACATTAAATGGTTTTTTTTTGTTTTTATAGTATACGGACCGTAAAAAAAAACTAATTCTACTGTGCTTATCATAAACGTATAATTACGAGTCCTTTGAGGTATTCTATACTTGGCAATTTACGAATCCAGACGTCACGTTAAAATTTCCACATTTGGAGTAGTCGAAAAAATTTTGTGTATCGATCACATAAGCTATTTCGGTGTGCCGGGACGCCGGGACGCCGAAGCGAATCCTAGACAAGAATGGGGTTTATTTTTTTTCAAAAAGGAACATCTTTGAATTCGAGATAGCGTTTATTGACAACTTATTGGCCGGTTTATCTTACCACCATTTTTTTTTATAAAGTTGGCATTGTTTGCTTTGAGCAACGACGTATATAAAAAAAATGCGTTTATAAAAAAGGCTGGTTTTTTATTCACATATTTAAAATGATAAAAACGGAGAGAAAGATAAAGATCTAAAGGTCAAATTAACAATGCTTATATAAGAAGTTTATAAAAAAATAAAATTCAGGCACATACCAAACGCAAAAAACTGTAAACAGCCACATCGATTTTTTTTGCAATTATCCATTTTACTGCTCAGCTATTCCAAGAAACGAAATTTGAATTCAGCATTGGGTTTCAAAGAACCGATTACTTCAGTCGATCGAAGCTGAAAAACTTGATTGATCCTGTAAGCTGGGATTTAAGAACCCAAATTCTTTCATCAACAGAAAGCGAAAGGGTCGAGTGATCTTATGGGCTGAGCTTTAATAGCTCAAATATCTAAATACTTCATTATCTAATTATCCAACTTTTAGGCCTTAGGCATCCAAATGCTCAAATGCTCAACCACTCAACCACTCAACCACTCAACTGCTCAACTGTTCAATTATTCAATTATTCAATTGTTCGGCTGTATAATTATTGGTTCATCTAGTTATCCAATAGCCAGAGCATCGAGTCAAATATTTTTTAGCCTTACTTTCTTAATAAAATATACTGGTGTCAGCTAATATATTTCTTCTATTCTTTTACTGTTATAAAAAAAAATACATAAGATAGCTCTGACATGACAAGCACTACGACAGAACTAGTGGACATCCTGTAGAAAAATGATGTAGTATGAATTACAATGGCAAAATGATAATGGGTGATTTTGGTAATTTGCTCTACGCATCACTCTTAATATTATATGGCAACAATAACTCATTTTCTTTTTTTTTGCATACATTTTTTTTATATGCGTCGTTGCTCAAAGCAAACAATGCCAACTTTATAAAAAAGACGTTTCATGAAGATAATCAAGTGATAACTTAAAGCTTTTTATTACAACCGATTAACAAGATCGCCTTTTAATTGATGCTTTAAAATAAATTAAACATAAAGGAAATATCTTGATAATATAATGCATGTGCAGATATTCTTTACTACAGTACTGGTAGCATATTTTGTCCTTTATTTTTTTCTGGTTTACTTTATTTTCATTTCCATGCCCTGAATAATTTAGGGCAAACACACGAAACACTGATTTATTTTTTGAGTTCCAAAAATACTTAATACAATCGTACCTCATTATAGTCAGTTCTGTATTTAGTCAATCGATTTTCTTCCTTCAAATGTTCCCTGCTTAAATTGATTCCCTGAATTGATTATATCGAATAACTGACTCTAAAAAAAAATGTGACTTGGCAGAGATATGATAAACCATTGGTTTAAAAGCTTGGCTATATTCATTCAAGAGATAAACAGTTTAATGTTTTCCATAACTGACTATATATAATGTTACATATCATGAAGAAAAAACTCATGATCCATTAGAAAATAAGATATTATTGGTTTACAATGAGTGTATTATTAATTCTTCTCAGAAACAGCTATTAATACTAGACTATTGAACTTGGTGGAAGCCCAGTTTGTAGGTTTTTTATATTTGTCTTAGCTTACATGCTAGTCATTGTTCGGCTCTTGCCAATTATTTTTAGTTTTTAATACAGTGTGTTAGGAGTTCTTTCAGAGACATAGAAGTATTAAATTCATTCATATTTAAATTTAAAAAGAAAAAAGACTTTTATAAGATTCTTGGCTATGTTTCTAAAAAAAATAGATCCAACACTGATGAAGATACTTCTATAACACCACATTGTTCGATTTACATATAGTCACATTATTCGATACAGCCAAACATTTTATTTAGTAAATCACTCTAACCACCCCAGATTGACTATATCAAGTCACGACTGTAAATAGTTTTGATTATTTTAACACTTATCAAGAAACGCATGAAAGTTGCTTTTTGTACTACACACACAGACTTTTTTAATTGGAAAAGATAGGTTATTTCTTTCTTTCTCTTTTTTATATGTTGGCAAAAAAGGTAGAAAAAAAATATGTCTATTCATAAAAAGGGGGGGGTCAGATCGTGAAATATCTGACTGAAAGTGATTTTGCTATTTCTATCTCTAGGCACAGATCTACTTGATAATCTATCAAAAAATAAAGACAGTATCGGAAAACCTTCTTTTTGATTATTCTTTTTGATTATACAATATATTAATGGAAACGTCATCATCTGGGTCAAATTTTATATTAGTGATTTTTAATAAAAAAAATTTAATTCAAATTGTGTGTTTTTTTTATTGTTAATTATATACTTCATATTGTCATCAAACAATTTTTATAGCGATCAAGAAAACTGAATCATCCAAAGACCATTCTGTTCTATATTCTTCCATTTTGTTTCTCCCATCTTAAGAATTTTATGACTGTGGATATGTAATGCTGAGTTGTGACTTTATGAATAATCTATTTTTTGAATGATTTATTTGTATTTCTATTTTCGTGCATATTTAGGTAAACAAACAAAATACTGTCTCAAAGTTATATATTTTTTTCCATTTATCATACGAAAAAAATATAAATATTGAAGGCTTTCTTTTTCATATATCTGTTTTATATAAGAATATATACATGACCATAATTCGTTATTTAGTTGTTGTTATGCCAAGGTAATTGCTTATTTAATTTTCTGTATATTATCATTACAGTTTATGGAATTTGTACTCAAACTTTATTTTTTTTTGTCAAAATGTCACAAAATGAAAAAGCACAAAGAACAATGATTAAGTAATATTCACATAAATCACCTTTTTTATATAAATTTTCTCTTTATATGTATAAAATGCTCTTTTTATAGGAAAAATCGTTTAATTCGTATTATATATTAGTCAGCAATATATTATGCGAAGCCGATCATCGATTCAAGGTCACCTTTCAATACTATCTCTAGGATTTCTTTAGAGAATGTAGAGAAATTGAAGCTGACCAATTAGAAGAACTCGACTGCTGTTTAAATAAAACAGATCTGTTTGAGTAGATTAATGAGCATAGTTGAATTATCCACTTCTCTCGTTGCAGATAATGCAATTCTACTGGTTATCTTGGAACGTGTTAATTTCATGGCGGTGAAACGTTACTCTCATGTTGTTCTCGAAATTTTCTTTCGTAATCTGATACTCAAGCTCCACCAAGGTGACGCACAAGCGATTCACTATGTTTTTGCTAAGATGACTGAGTTCTGAAACCTTGCACAAATTATCGTTATTATTATTTTCATACCGGAAACAATTGTCCATGGAATACCCTCGGATGCTGTCTAAAGATGAATTAGAACATGGGCTGTGGAGCTGTAGAGTTACTAAACAACTTCTTGGTAGTAAACAGTAAGTGATTTTGATTAATTTGATATATGTGTGCTATCATATATATATTTATATGTATGTATATATTGACAAACAATAAACAACAATGAAAGTATTTATATTAAATGTGTTACTAAATATTGTTATGTTGTTTACATAATTTTTCGATCATTGTGCGATATTGTTACACAGAAAACAGTGGTTTTTTTTTCATATATAAAGTTAAACCTAAGGCACTATTTCTTGAATCTTTATTCAATTTTTCATTCTTTCATTTTTCTAATAAATAATGATCAAAATACTCTCCTTTTTCGCCGCCACGGTCATTGGTTTGGCCAGTGCGTACAATGTAAGTTTTTTTTTTTAAAAAAAAAGAAAATGTTTTGGTAGTACGAAAGCATTGATGATTTTGTTTGTAGAATCAATGTAATGACAATATTGTGGACTGTAAGTATATGTATTTATATGGTACAAATGAATGTATATATGCTAATTCTCTATCTTTAATTATATTTACTAGATTGGGGACAAAACTCTTATGGTGCCGCCAATAGTAGTAATCCATCTGGTTGGCAACAGCCATTGAGTTTCTACTGTAATGATGATAATATCAATGTCTTACCCATTGCTTTCT
>VCJA01000534.1:0-15546 GCA_024139275.1 Backusella macrospora
TACTTCTTCTTTTACTTCCTCTTTCCTCACTTTCTTTTCCTCCAAAAAAAAAAAGAATAAAAAAGAATGTCAAAGATAAATAAACAAACAACACTAAGACGAGGAGGAGGTAGTTCCAAACGAGCAACCCGTATGCCCAACCCAGGTGTAGTCTATGATTTTGCACTTCGTTGTGCCATCCGGGCCTGTCTCGAACAGACCACCAATGACCAACAACAGCAGAACAACCTGTCACCAAACAATGGAAAGAAAGAAAATCGTCACTCAGTCCATCTCTCCAACATGAGTGAAAGACTTGGGAATCTAGCCGACAGAATCACCACTCTCGACCTCGAGTCCTCCAAGAACAACAAGATTACCCGACCTTTCGCTCAGGGATTGATGAAGCGCCTGGACAATATTCGACATGGCAAAGACATAGCCAAACAAGAATACAGCGATAAACGTTTTCAAATCATCTGCAAGACAGTACGAGACCATGTCAAGCAATACCGTTCAACCAACGAATCTGTTAATGATGTAGTCATCTTCTTTTTGAGTACAAGTGAACAAGAACTAAAAAAAGTGGACCCAAATCCTGCAATCTGGTTCAAGGACCTCGATCGTTATGTGGCTAGATTTGCAGAACTTTTATTGGTAGTGTTAAAAGAAGATGCACCACAAGTGGCTACACCTGAATTGATCGAATCTCTTAATCGATCCATTAGACCTCCTCAATCGAAATCAACTACTAAAAAACAACAACAACCCCAACAGACCTTTGATAACTTGTTGGATACATTCGAGAATTTTCCAATGGTACAAACTGTACAACAATTATTCCATATCTCTTTACAGGATCATCGACAAAAGCTACGTGAATTACAACATGTTTGCACTGAAGCAGTAAGTCGGATAATAGAAAGCAAAAAAGAATGACATTTTATTGTTTATTTATTTTTTCTTTTGTATGTAATAGAATTTTTTGATTGATTTAAAAAAATGTATCAATGCAGTGCATACAAACCAGTCTTTCCCAGGTAGACGAGAAGATTTTGCAACTCAGGTCGCTTATGATAATTGGCATAAACGTGAAGTCAAACAACTACAAGAATTAATGAAGACGACAATGTTACTTAATCCAAATCTTTCTATTGCAAATTCGGGTGAACAAGAACTTTCTTCTTCTTTGTTATCATCAAGAAGAGGTAGTGATAATAGAAGAATTTCAGCTTATGGCGATGAAGCTTTAGTAAGTTTTTATATATAGAGGAAAGGTGATCGAAAATCAATTATTAATAATTAGAAAACATAATTACCATCTTTCTTTCTTAGCGTAATGAAAGTGGCTATACTTATATTCCAAATGATCCCCGCCTCTACTTCCGCACATTGATGTCCATGTGTATCGATTTAGATACCCAGATATCAACTGATTCCGAACGAGCAAAGACAGGTGTTCTATCTGCAGCATCAGATGAATTATTACGTGAATGTTGGAAGACTTGGCGTCTATCCGATCCATTTCGTTCGGTCTTGTATTTAGAATTGATTAAACAGGCTATTGATGGTGAAGTATTGGGGATTGAGTTTGCTAAAGATGCCATGCGTTCACTTGACAAGAGCTTGAGGGAAAATGAAATAAGTAACTGGACAATCAATGATGTAAGTTTTTTTTTTTTTCTAACATAAAGGGAAATTATTCGAGAAAAAATGGATCCAAGAGTCAAGATTATGACTGTTTTTTTTAACATACATATATATATAGCGTGAAAATTTAGTCCGTGTTTATGAAGGTGTAAATGAAACCTGTCTTACTGTATTAACAGATTGTTTTTCAGAATATTGGGTTGTAAAGTAAGTCATATAGAAACAAAGAAGGAAACAAGTTGGTTGAGGGGGATCAAGAGTATAAACGTTAAAAGTTCTTTTTAATAATGATTAGACCTGAGTTCATACATGAAATATTTTCTATATTAGAAAAGATGTATGAAAATCCAGCTTATATTCAAGACCACGCCAATCCTTATGAGCCATTTAGTTTATTGGAAGAAACCATAGCGGTAATTAAAAAAGAAAAGAAAAAAAGAAAAGAAAAGAATAGTCTGTGTAAGTTGTTTTTCTAAAAATATGTAACAGGGCGCAGCTGTCTCACGTTGGCGACGTTTAGAAAAAAACATTCTTGATCCACAAAAGGATGACATGTCTAATTTAATGGCAATGGCTGATAAATTATGCACGGAATTAGTAAAAGTGGCTAAACGATTTAAAAAACCATTGGCTGGCGAGTTACATGTACCAGGCATTGTCATGGCACGCCAGATGCCTTTTTTTATTTTGGAAATGGATAATTGGGCATTTTTACCAGAGACTAAAAATGCGCCTATTGAAATTACCTTTGAGTTGTATAACAAGGTACTTACTCTGAAAAGACTTTATGATCAATATGGTCCTGCGTAAGTATAGGGGAGGACCTTTCTTTTCTTTTTCTTTTTGTTAGATTCATTTAATATTAATTTTTTTCTTTCTTCTTTTGTAGTCAAAAATCCGCTTTGTTCAAAGTTGAATCTTGGTTTTTATTACATGTACGACGTTGGTTATCATCCACCTACAATGCTACTCCTGAATGGGTTATGAATGCTATTGATCAAGATGAGGTAAGGGTTGAAGAGAGAAATGCCAAGAAAAAAAAAACATGCACGTACTTAATTTATTTCTTCTCTCTCTCTCTAAAACAACAAGTTCAAACCAATCAATGAAACAACATTAAACTCCAGTTCCAATGTGGATCTATTCACCATCTTCCACCAATCCGTCGATTTCATATCCAACTTACAATGGCCAAACTATCTACAAGAATGTCGATTCAACACAGCACTTTCCAAAGTGATTGGTATTGCATTACAACAGTATACCAAAGAACTCGAGTGGTTGATCCGAGATGATATCTATCCCAATAGTGAAAAACGAGATGATGGCACCTTCTTTGATCGAGCCAAACACCAATTGATTGGTAGTCGTCATCATGGAAAGACAGATGAGATCCCACCTGACTTCTTATCACGCACCTGTGTCTTGATCAATAACATTGAAGCCAGTCGTATTAAATTGGATAGATTATATCAAACAATGGAAGTAGATGACATCGCAGAGGAGATGCGTCAATTGATGAACTCCAACCAACAACAACAGTTGGACAAGATCACAACAGCACATCAAGATAATTATCTTTATTCTATAAAAATTGTTCGTGCAGAGAATTTACCCCCATTGGATAATAACGGTTTGAGTGATCCTTATGTGGTATTGGAAATTGATGGGAAACCAATCACACGCACACGTACCATGTATGAGACATTAAACCCAAGATGGGATCAGACCTTTGATATCTGGCTCACGGAGAAAACTGTCGATGTGTTGGCTTTGGTCTATGATGAGGATGTCATTGGCGCCAATGAAGAATGTGGTGGGGTTTGGTTTAAATTGTCACCGGCTTATTTTGATGATTATCAGACACATGAATTGGTCTTGAATTTACATCCTCAGGGTACTCTCTATTTACGTATTGATATGGAGGGAGAGAAGGATGAAATTCAGTATTGGTTCGCAAAGGCATTTAGAACTTTGAAAAGAGCAGAAAATGATGCGGCAGGAATGATTGTTGATAGGGTAAGTTTTATAATAAAGAGAGAGAGAGAGAGAGAGAGAAGAGGGGTATATCGCAAAAGAAAGAGAAAAAAAGAGTCTTCAAATGGTTAAATATTAAGGTGATGATATACTTATATTACAATATAAATATATAGATGGGACAATACTTCCGTTCCTGTCTCAACCGCAAAGCACTTGACAAGTTACTCGGACGAGACCGCAGTTTCTTTTCAAGCTTCTCACGTCATAGTAAACATGTAGATCCAACTTTACAGGATTGTGAGGATTCATTAGCACTCATCATTGACTATCTCGAACGTAACCTAAAGATATTAAATGATAACCTATCTGAAACCAATATGCAATTGGTGGTGATCCGTATCTGGAGAGAAATTTTGATTACATTAGAAGGAGTACTCTTACCTCCTTTATCCGAACAACTATCAGATTGGAAACCATTGGATGATTATGAATTCCATGTTGTTTATAAATGGCTAGAGGTAACATAATAGTAGTCAAATAAGTAATATTCTATGTTTTAAACAATATTTTCTTTATATATAGCTTCTTAAAATCTTATTTAATGGTGGTGAGGATGGTGATGCCGTGGCACTTGATAAATTAGAAAACTCCCATTACTATGCATTATTAGCGATCAATGCAGCCTATAACCTCGAGACAGAACAACTCATGGAGGGCTACCAGACATCACTCAAGAATCAAAATGAATTGAAATTAAGAGGTGGTCGAAAGGCAGATCGTAGTAAATCAGTCTATCATTCCAAAAATACGGTGCGTAAACGTAAACAGCTGAACAGCAATGCCGCCCGCAAGTCTGTTTCGATTGATTTACCAAACAGTGATACCATCTTACGTATTTTGAGAATGAGAACTGGTAAAAAAGTACGTGACTTTCTTCATCTGGAATTCGAAAAAAGAAATCACCCTCAACCATCTTCTCAGATCGAGGTTAAGAAGGGTGAATTGCCACCGCCTTTACCTCCTCATTCAAGTGATGCGGCCTCTATTGCTGAACAACAGACTATACCATTGAGATAGAAGTAGAAGAAAACAAGGTTCTCTTGGAGGGGAAAAACGTATGAATACAACACACATAAACATATATATTCCTTTTAATATTGTATATTTTTTTTTCCTATCTCTTTTATACTTCTTTATCTATATTTCTTATTTATTTTTATTTTTATTTTTATTTTTTTTAACATCGAACCTCACATTTTGCGTACCGTGTTTGGAATGAGTTTGGGTCAATAAAAATGGATAAGCTAAAAAAAAAAACAAGAGTCAGTTACGATTTGGGTTTTTTCTGGGCAAAGATTTGCCTCAATAATACATACTTATGTCGAGCAGCATTTAACATCTCTTTCGCCACAGTCGGCTAACAGTTAATTTATGTAGATGCTATGGGCGGGCTGATTTATTATTCATGTCTTTGATTTGTGTAACTCTAATTTGATTGTTAACTCTCATCTTTGTGCAACAGTTTCCTATTCAGCAAAGTCCAAATTTGCTGACACACATACGTTTACAGTGTTATCATCGCCTTAAAGAGAGCACAGTGTTTGTGCGGGATTTTTTCTTTTCATTGTTGTACCGTTATTCATTGGTTGGACACAACCTTTAATTATAATCTTTCAAGTTTTCTTTATTTTTTTAACTTTAAAAAGTAATAAAATCTGTAGTCAAACCTCCTCAAAGTAACTTTAATTCTATTTTTTACAAAATAGCTTTTAAGAAAAAAGCGCAATAAAAAAAAAAGCAGAACCTAGAATAAAACGCACTACTAAAAAGAGAAAATCCGGTTGATCAAATGTACAGTTGCTTTTAAATCAAATAAACAAATAAATAAAAACCTACCATCCAAAAGCACTTCGTTACGTGCTTGACTACAAAAACCAATTAGTAGAAAATTCTTTTTTATTCTTCATCGATAAATATAATGTAATGTATATAAAAAAATAAAAAAAAATAAATAAATCTTTGACCTTGCTCTACTACTTTAATAACAAAACTTATTTAAAATGTTTTTGAAACGATAAAACGAACTAAGGTAACGACATCATTGTTTTTCTTTTCTTCTCTTCTCTTCTATAGGACAATAATGATAAAGATAATGAAAGGATTAAAACTGTTATTTTCTAGACATATCTCACTACCTGCACTTTATTTGTGAGTCTTTCTTTGTTTCTCTCCCCTTAGATAACCGTTTTTTGACAAAATAAAGCTTTTATAAACCAGTATTATTTTATTGATGTTATAATAGAGTTTTGTAAATGGATAACATAATGTTGAACAGAAATAGTGTGCGATAGTACTATTAAATAGTGGATGACTACTAAAACATTAAAGTATTTAATATGCTTCATTGTCTATTAAATATACTTCAATTATATAAAATCAACAATGAATACAATATAATACTTTACTTATACCGCTAAACTTCTTCTTTTCTTTTTCAAAAATAAAACAAAAATAGCTCTGCAAATAATTTATTTTCTTATTTTATTTAGCATTTTTATCAATGAAAGATTTTCCCGTAGAAATAGCAAAACTTGTCTCATTTACATTTGTATTCATTCTGGATAGGACAAAGTCTAATGGAGTTGATACATAGCGTGTTACCAAAACTGACGTCTATAAAATTTGAGGATATACTCATTCTTCCTAATGAAACACTTGTAAATATAGCACCTAGTCTCTTGGTTACTTCTTTTATTTGTGAATTTGACGATAACAGCTCTCCTATAAATGTCAACATATGGTTAAAATATATCACCAAAAAATATCCAAACCTGACAGAATTCACTTTGCGCTCACAGAATTTCTCCAACTGGTCAGAAAAGATTATCCTAGAGCATATGTCTTTACTTGAAAAACATCACCAAAATCTACGAATGTCGTTGAAAAAGCTGTGTATCCATATAATAAAAATGCCTTTGGAATTGAATGATAAAAAAGGTTTGATTGACGATTCAATCGAATCTATTTCAACTATATTAGAAAGAAATAAAAGGTCCTTGATCACATCATTGACGGAAATAGAAAATAAACCAACTCCAATCCAATTCAACCCCAAGAGAGAGAGTTTGGTTCAACACTATTTTGGATTCACGATACCAATGATAACAGAGTTAACTCTCAACTTTAAATACAAAAGCAAGTTAGGGACACTTGCTTTCCAACGTCTTATAACCATGTGTCCTCCCAATCTAGAGTCTCTCGAGCTGGAATATGTGAAGTTAGTTTATAACCGTGAGAAGGAGCCTCGACTTGAATATTTAAACAAATTAAGACTTTCCAATGTCGAATTACCCGGAGACAGTTGTGTTTATCTTGGTATAGCTTTTCCAAACGTCAAAACACTGGTTTTAGAAAAATGTAGATCTACAGACAATATTTTGGTCATGTTAGATTTGGACCTATTCAATTTGGAGGTCATCAACGACTCTTTATATCCTGGTAATTATTTAAAAGTTACTACTCTATCGAACCTCGAAACCCAGTACTATACTTTCAATCACTGAGGTGTTGATTCAAAGAATAGCATTGTGAAATTAAACAATATCTTATTAAAGATATCTTCACAATAACCCCCCCCATCTTTTTTTTTTCTTTTTTTTTTTGGAAATTGCGGAGGATGAAGGGTCATCTCTCGCAAAACAAATAAAATAATCCTTTTCATAAAGATTTATTTCTTCAAGAAATCGGACTACTTCATGTGAAAAGTATAAACACATATCCATCTGACTAAACCCTACCTCCTATCTTAAAACTTTCGACTACCCTGAACAAATATTTATTCTTCAAATGATTCCATTCATCGTTAATGTTATGTAACGAAGCATTTATATGCTTGATATACATTATACTCTTGTTAATACTAAATTCATAATCGTGATTTTCAGGATGGTATCAGTATGCCAAGTCAGATACTGAATCCTTTTTCAATCTAAATAATCCATGTATACCCCCAAAAATACTGCCATCAATCAAGGCTGACTGTCGAAAAATATAATAAAAGATTCAACGAAAAAATATTTGATATCTGATATCTCTCTATTTTATCATGTATGTATTTTTTATACTTCTTGGTCTAAATCATTAACCTCCACATTTTATTTTAATTATTTTTATTCACTTGTTAATTTAACATACTAAAATGGTTTAGAAAGCAAGTTCTTTGTTGATAATTAAAGTATTGATAGAGTTACAGGTAAGTTCTATGACATTTTTCCAAATAGGAGTTTGTTTCAAGGCTGTTCTTTTAATCAGACCATACAATTGACAGCTATTTACTTTGTCGTTATAAAATCCAGAGTTTTTGTAAGCACCAAGATGATAGTAATGATCTGTATTGTCATGAAGGGTATTTATCAAGATAATAGTATTGCACACCATTGAAATTTCTAAATAATGGAAATTCTTGTCTTTCAGCATTATAGTACCATTATTAGTACCACTTCGTTGATCGATAGTAAAGTACTTCAAATTTGGCAAAGAGCTTGATATAAATTGATAAACAGTTTCAGGTATCATATTGCTATGAATGATCAATTCTCTAAGTGATAAAGAACAGGGATCCGTGCTGTCGCAGACTATATCAAAGCCATAAATCTCTAAAGATCCAAGTGAATTTGGACAAGAATCTAACAGTTTAACCAAACGGATTGTTGTACAGCCGGTTTAATAACTCATGTGTCAAATTTGAAAAATTTTAAGCATTTTAAAATATTTAAGATTATAGTCATCTAACCGGGAAATACTATTTAGGGATATTACGAGTTCGTGTATAAGACTACCTAGCTCTACTAGCTATGTAAATGAATATCTAAAAACGCTAATCAATGTATGTATTCGCAATATCTGAATATCATGCTCCAAGACACTTAGATTTCGTAGTAGTGGTTTTGCTCTGTCCGAACAGCTAATATCAAGGCGCTTTAATCGATCTCCCAATTTTTGTATTAATGGGATCATACCATTGATCGTGATATTTTCTCCTTGTTGAGGTGAAATAAGATGCGCCCAGGGAAAAACGAATATAAATTGCAGCAATAGAGGGCAATATTTAGTAATATACTGGAGCCATTTTACGATTAAAGCGTCATTTGTGTAATTAAAGCCAATGAAAAGTGTTTTAATAGAGTTTGCAGCAATGGTTCCATTCGATTCATCACCAGACCGTAGAAATGCTTTATCCAAAGTGAGTGAATTTAAAGCTTTTAAATTTCTGATCAATAGCACAAGGTATTGTAGTGAGATTACACCTGTTATTAAAGTCAAATTATTTATATTAAGAGCATTTGCTAAATTATTGACACTCTAGGAAATGCGGCAGGATTCTGGCAGGATTTTTCAAAATTGAGAAAGCCTATTGGTCCATAGTCTCAAAGCCCGCAAAAAACCTGCCACAATTTTGCCACATTTCCTAGAGTGTAACCTTATTGGCAGTAGGGAATGGGTTATTAACAACAAATTTAGTAAGACCAATATATTCTTTTGAAAGCTGTAAGGCGTGAAATAACCTGGATTTAGAATACTGTTTTATTGTTTTAATATTATCACGCCAAGCATTTAAATATATCATTCGACCAAAAGCGTTTCATAAAATAAATATAGAATCTTTGGCGTAAATTGAATGTACACTAGGGCAATAGGTAAGAACCAGTTGGTTGCTCAAAGTAAGAAATTCATTGCCATCTACTATTAATGGTTGTATTTGAGATATATAAGAAGGGTTATCATCAAGAATTCGAGCAAACTTTTTAAGAGTAAATGTTTTGCTAATATAGACAGTAGAAAATAGGCCTGTAGAGCGGATTATATTTGACTATCGATGGCAGACAAGCATACATTCTTGTTTTGGAATAAACTAAGATTTATAAGTACGTAATTTAGTATTTCTTTGGGTAGCATATCCATCTTATGTTAAAAATGTAGAATAAGAAAGAACTTATATCCAAACAATCATGATATATTGGTCAATATCACACTCGATTATGATCCACGCCGTCTAAAAAAAGTGTAAAAGTGAAAAATGTCAAATATTGTGCAATTACTACCACTATTTTGTATTCACAAGGTTGTCAAAAGTGTGAAATGATCGAGGTGTAAAATGATTGACAGATGTAATTATCAAAGAAAACTACTTTATAATTGAAAATAAATAGTTCAAAAATGTTAGGTAATGCTTTATTCCATTAATATACAGTTTTTGAGTGAATTACAAAGTAAGGTAAAATCAGGTTCAGTGTCTGTTTCTGTTTGAAGCCGTGACTTTATTGACGGATAGAAAGCATTATACCGATTATCAATTTTAAAACTAAAATGAATATCTTTTTTTAAAGAGTACCAACGCCGTTCGTTATTATTGAGAGTTATTATTAATACGTTAGCAGTGCTTGATTTTGAAAACTCTGCCTGATAGGTGAAATTAAACAAGTCTATTTTTTCCAAGTCGAACGTGTCTCCTATCATGTTATACTGTTTTAATTTCAAATTGGTTAATCTTGGAAAGTGTTGGGAAATAAAAGTGTCGATTCCTTCAAACAGCTCTATATCATCAAATGATAAACGCTCTATGTTGGATAAGCCGATGTATTTCGGATCAACAGTCAGGCAAACTGTCGATAGTGACAGTGATCTCAGTGTTATTGGAGCGTTATCCATGATATCATTTAATCTAATATTAGCTTGAAACCCTACATATGATGAAGAATATATTTTTAACTTCTTTAATGTTTGAAGCTTGCTTAACCAACCAAAATTCTCGAAATCCATAGCATACAAAGCAAGGGTTTGAATGCAACAGATTTGTTGTGATTGGGCTAATTTCATGAGCTCTGCGCTTGATATACTATGAATCTTCAAGTACTCAATATGGCAGTTGGAACTATCCAAAATATCAATGGTATTGTCGACCCAACCATAATCGCAAAGGTGTAATTTCTTCAATTTGGGTCCCAGGTTCTGAAGAAAAACAGACAAGTCAGAGGATGTTATTTTTTTTATATTATCGTCATTTGGATATCTTGAAAAGAAGGTACATGTAAAATTTGATATATTTGGATACTTTTTAGATGCATATGTTAGTAAGTTTTCTGTTGCTTGCGAGTCTTCCACTTCCTCGAAATGGCACTCGGTAACTGAGATTGCAGGTTTTATAGGATAGCTGAGTTCAGAATTACGAAGCGATAAACAGCAAAAAGTAAAAGATTCAAGACACGGTGCATTCTCGTGTAGGGTTTCCAGATCGCGAAAGTTAACAAAACCACCACTTAGAGTCAATTTTTTCAAAGCAGGAGCATTCTTTAACAGAGAAATAAGGTTGGGATTCAGATAAACAGAGTTCACAGTAGTCAAATTTGGACAAATATTAGATAAAAATTGACTAGAAACTATTGAGTTATGTACAGATTCGTTGATGTATTCAATATGATTTCCCCATGGATATAAGATTTTATCGTCAAGAATAAAATTTGACCATCCTGGATCATTACAAAGTATTACTCGTATATTAGGTAATGGCGATAGAAACTCAGTCAGGTCAAAGTCACCATCTGCGACAGAAAAAGAGATTACCAAGTATTCTACTTTCTTTCTTATGGCGGGATTTGCTTTGAACATTGAACTTAGTCTACTCAGGCTTGTTGCAGACCGAATATCCAGGGAATGAAAAAGAGCAAACTCCTCTATTACGTGTTTCCAATGTTGGCACACGAGCATCAAATTGACTATGTTTTTTGGATGAAGGTAAAGAAAGATGTCACCCAAGATTTCGGATGGCAATTGCTTCATTTAAAAAAAGAGAATGAGGTAATGAAAGGGATCTAAAAGAATAATAATAACGAAAAAAGAAAAGATGAAAGAAAAGTTACTGCGGTAAAATACGTTTCTAAAAACCAGTACCTGTCTCATGTTGAGAATGCTCGCATTGATAGAATGGTGTTATTATATACAAAGAAATAGTATATTTACTCTTAGAATAATTAAGATATTTTTAATATTTAGACAATGCGCCATGTTATTTCTGAAAATAATTTTAAGTATATTGTTTGTAAAGTGCTTTCAGAAAGAATATTCAAAGCTGTATGATATACAGGCTTTGTAACCCACCTTGAATAAATCAAGATATCAATTTCCATTTTTGTTATATGTCCGATTTCATGTAAATAACCTTTTTACCTGCCACTTCAAATACGACAACCTTTGTCCTTCTATTTTTCTTTTTTCTATATCTTCTTCTTCTTCTTCTTCTTCTTCTTCTTCTTACTTTTATTTTATCCAATTATCTTCTTAAGTTTACTGTAAAGACCATGTCAGACCCAATTATTATAATATATACATATAAATAGTATCCATACTATTTAACTTAAACCCATAGACCCTAAAAAAAAGTATACAAGTGTAATTATCGAGGGACCACTGTAGATGTTCTAGTTATGGTCGATTGATTCTGGTAAATAATCAATGGAAAGATCAACCATGAAAATTTTTCGTTTTAGAAATTGGAGAGATTTGAAGAAAACCAGTTATAGAAAATACTTGTTGAGTTTCTATGACAAGTCTATTTATTTATTTTTTTCGGTTCTGATCAATTCGTAAACAACGAAATCACTCTTCAGTGGCTCCATCCATCAAATTATCTAAAAAAAATCAATATCCTAATAAACGGACTCTTAGCTGACCTCAATACTATATCTGGCAAGAATATAAAGAATAACTTGGTCACAATTCTTGTATATTTAGGGCTAGGAAAGTATGAAACAACCTTTATCAAGTAATTGCCTACTTGTTAATGAATTAATAGTGGTATATACTGAAAACGCTTATTCATTTATATGTATAGATTGTGGAAAATACTGTTAGAAGGAGAATGATACTGTTTACGAAAGACCCAGATCCCTCGTAAAGCGAGAGCTACAATTTGTGAAATGGAGAGATTTCAAAGGAGGTGTTCTTGAAGCTGGTTCATACATGGGCTCTTGTTTATATATATAATTCTTTAGTACTGAGATAGTCCGGAAAACATTTTCCCAAATGGATTCCCAAACTGGACGATTAAATGGGCAATCAAAAAACCAATAGGTGCGCTCAACCTTGCTCCCAACGCGTCGAGACAATTCTCTAAATAGAAACCACTTCCATTTATGTACGTTACACATCCCGGCTAAATGATATATTATTGCCAAAAACAAAATGAGCCTTTCCATACTTTGTCTCGACAAATCATCGAGAGTGATTGCTGGTCATAAGAGGATGCAAGAGAGGTTTTTTTTGGTAAAGTTTTTTTTTTTCCACCAATGAAAAAAACCAAAACATTTCCAGGTAAAGTAGGTGATACTTAATTATTACTGGCACTCATAAATGAACTCTCTCTCTCAGTACTTCCCACTTAGACCAATACTTTTTTTTTTTCTAGATAGGATAAAATTCTATTCTAGACAAATCTATTTTTTATTTTTGGATAAAGTATTCAATTATAAGCAAAAGACACTACTTCAGTCCAAACTCTTTTTGCAGGCATTTATTCTAAAATGACTCTGAATGTCTTATCCAAAACACGCCTCTGCGATACGTGATGTAAGCTGATCTTTTAGAGATAAAGGATCGCGCCTAATATTTTTCTTGATCTTGATCATCACTCTTCAATAGGGTTTAAAAAATAGTGAATAAAGTGGCATAAATAATAGTTTATATCTGCGATTAGTGATTGATTGATTTATAACACATTTAGAACGATGTATTTTACAGTTGTCCATTATAATAACGAGACTTTTTTTTTTTATCGTACTTATCCAATATATACATTACAATATGTACAAACTTAACAATGTGAAAAGCTGTGGTTCCTTTTTTAAGTCGATTTCTCCATTTCTTTGACATTTTTTTTTTCTTCTGAGGAAACTCTTTTGCGATTTTTCCTGCATCAGCTGCTTTGAGAGGCTCGACCTTGGAAAAATTGATTATGCCAAATGGTGAGATACATCCAATGACACCGATGTTAATTCTTTTTTGAGTTCTTGGAAAATCTCAAGTGATTGCATATTTTTCACTTTACTTCAAAGATAGGACGCGTTTTGATCGGATGGGTTTATGTAATGCTGATACAGCTATTTTATGACAGGCCTTTCTTTTTTGTACAAAAGGTTTATTAGATATTCAAGAATTACCAAAGTACTCTCCTCTACAACACCATTGATAAAGTCGGTGTGCTCTTGGGGGGTTTTTTTTCTGGCTTTCTATTTAGTTCTCTCTTTCTTTTATCTGAAAAAACATCACGAAGACCTGCGTTGAAGTTTTTAAAATAATGCAAGTAGAGCTATGGGGAATACCACAAATTTTAACAAATACGAGGCTCTAATTCTTGGTCCATTTTGATAAAGCACGCGATCTGGTCATGACCGTATTGTTTATAAGCAGACTTTTTGTTTGTTAGCTGCCAATCTATCGAATTCAGCGATTATATCTTTTACTTTGGTATTGTCGTCATCACTGTTTTCATCATTTTCATTGTCTTCATCATCTATATATTCAGAGTATCTACTAATTGCCGTATCCATATATATTAGCTACTTGATATCTCCATACTCATACGCAACTCTCTCTTCCATACATTCGGTGCTACTTTAATCTTCGTATAATAACTAAGATACTTGATTGGTGTCGAACTGAATTAGATCCATGTCAAACATACAGTTCTATTAGTCTAATATGGTTGTAATTAATCTTATTTATAGGTTTCTTAAATAGACAATAGAATTTTCGTCTGGCTAAATATCTTGTCCAAAAATAAATTTGTCCAGAACATAATTGTATTCTATTTAGAAAGAAAAAGAGCTTGTCTTAAAAAAAATGTCTGAATTTCAAGAGGAAAAACTGATCATTATTATTTCTACTCTTATTGCTTACATTATTAAAATCGCTGATTATTTCAATCACATCCCTGTAGTATAAAGAAACCGTGATGTTTTTTAAACTTTTAGGTAGTTTTTTCTTTACGCATCATGAAACTTAAGTAATTTAAAGTAGAAAAAGAAACTTGAAAGGAGTAAATAGGTACATGTATGGTTTTTTAGCACCGACGGTAATTTGTTTTTTTAATTGGATACTGTTTACCAACTACAATGTTTATTACCGGCGGAGTATCCTCTAGACACAGCATGTAAGCCAATAAATTAAGGTACCAAATTACGGGTGAAAATAGCTGTTATTTTAATAATAAAAATTATGTTAAAGGTAACCTGGTCCCTTCGGGCAAATGGGTATTACAGATAATTAGTATATATAAACAAAAGCGCTAACAAAAAAGAAAAGAAAAGAAAAAGAAAGGATGATAGATACGTGGAGCTGAATATAATATATGGAGAGGGGAAAATGGTGATATGGCAGGCACTATGATAGAAACCAATGATCCAAAGATATTGAGAGAATTTACTAGTATTACGATTCGATTTTTTTGATATTTAATTTTTTTTTTAGGGCGTTTGGGTGAAGCATGAAAAAAAAAAAGAAAAAAGGGATCAGAGGTTTTAACCGCCAATTACTTTTTTTGTTTAATTTAAAACACCTCTAACCATATTTATATTTTACATTCGTTTGTGTGTAAATAGAATGTAAATAAACTTGCTAATTATAGTGCCCAAGTCCATTATAGTCATGTGTTCCTGTTATACTTTTTTCAATATCACTATTCTTGGTAACAAATAAATATAGATAAGGTTCTTTGGGCCGGAAATATGCCCGCTTATCCGCTGCTTATTGACGAAAAAAGACCCCAATTTTTATAAACAAGATTTTTCTTTTTTAATAAAAAAAAAATTAGATCTATTCAAAAAGAAAGAATTTTTTTTTTTCCAATTATTCCACTTACTGTAAAAAAAAAAAAAAAAAAAAAAA
>VCJA01000540.1:0-14561 GCA_024139275.1 Backusella macrospora
AAAAAAAAAAAGCCTCAGCTTTCACAATTTACACAAGTTTCATATATGCATCCATTTACCTCCTGGTATTTTTTTAACTTTGTGTTGAATAAAGTAATAAATCATAGGTGGTAAAGTACCAAAAAATGCGATAATTAAACGATATCTCCATTTTTTTGCTTTTTTACTTGCAACTGAACTAGAATACAAAACACCCAATTGCCATGGTAAAGTACATAATACATAAATCACCATGGAAACATCATGGGCAAAATGATCGTCTGTAGAGGTGATATAAACCCATCCACCGCATGAAATTGTACGCACAACACCAACACTTAATAGAGCAAATCCAAATCCTTTTGAAACAGTTCTTTCTGAAAAAGTTGTATAAAAATACCATAAAAATACCAATGCAAAACGAGGACCTGATGTCAAGGCAATTAAGATTTGAAAAATGGCACGGGCTGGATAACGATCACCTGTGGTAGCACTTACACTCGGAAACCACTCCTGATATATATAGATAGATAGATGTGTATTTGGTTCTATATCAATATCCTCTCTCTCTCTCTTTTTTTTCTTTTCTTTTATTTTCTTTTTCTATCTTGTTATTCCTCCTCCCCCTTCCCCCCTGTCACATAACTTACATCAGGGTAACCAAAGTATTCATTTTGTACAATTTTATGATAATGTGTATAACAGCCTACTAAAAGTGCGACAAAAAAAGCGCCTTTTTATTTTTATCATTGGTAAGAATAAAATATGTAAAAAAAAAATCAAAAGGTGTTTCTCTTACTGTATCCAAATAACGTATGTGAATAAGTAATATATCTTGCTCCAAACTAGTTTGTGTTTGCTAATAAATAAATAAAGAACAGAAAATGAAATACTTGACTATATTTACATTTATACCTTTTGTAAGGTTACAGGTTTGGAATAGCTACTACGTGTAGGTGAATGTTCTGCCATGTTTAAGAAGAAGAGAAAAGAGGAGACTAAAAGAATCAGGACTCTCAATCAGCTAATAAATACATATAAATCGCAGTTTAAAACTCTAAGGCACAACTTTTCTTTTGCTTTGAAAATATGCAAAAATAAAATACTTCTTATTGAAACTAATAATATATTATAACTATATTTATATTTTTATATATAAATTCTTAAATAATCACATTTTTAATTGTAATAAAAAATATGATATCCCATCAAAACATTAGACAGAATTGATTATCAACCATCCACACATATACAAAAACTTTGTACGACTCCACACGGGCCGACATTCACTATAAATACGGAAAGATAATTAAGCCGATAAATTAAACAAAACAGTACAATTTGTATTTAACAAAACAGTACAATGCTCAGGCCGTTTTATATACTGTGCATAAAAGAAAAAAAAATGGCTTTATGATTAAAATATATATACAACGTTATACATTAAACTATAAGTTAGAATTTTGTAAATACCAAAATAATTGAGGAGGTATACTAGAAACTCAACAGTATAGTCTTTGGAGTGTTAGTTTATTCCCGACTTTCAGTTTTGAACGATGTTTATTTAATTTTCGCATCCAATAGTGCAAACTCCATCCAAATGAAGTTTATATAAACTCATTTTGGACTATAAATTAACAAGTGAATCCCGTATTAAATCGGACACTCTTCGTTAATCATATTAGCATTCGCCGAATACTGCTCCTTTCATTTTTTTTTCTTGTTCAAACAGCCTACGCTTTCTATTTTTTGTTTTGCCGATCACACGTATTTTTTCAAAAGGTATCAAGTGGTCATCAGATTCAAGATCTGGCCTCTTTTTCTTCTTCTCCACTTATAGAGTCTTATCTTTGATGAATTTCTTATAAAACCGTTCGCAGTCTGTTATAAGATGGATCTTTAACAACGCTTCCAATAGTTTATTCAAAAATAGACTAGCCTTTTTCAGATTTGACCACATGTTTTGGAAGTTAGTCACATATCTTGCCATAGCAGGCTTCATCGTCAGTGTATTGCATTTCAGCCCTTTACGAGGGACAGAGCCAGTGAGTGTTTCGAAAAGTGGGTTTTTTTGTGTTGTGCTATATGTAGAACCTCAGACTCCCAAATAAATGGTGTGTATATAGTTGAAAAATAAATCATTTAATAATGGTTTAATATTGTTATTATATACTTTAGAAGATAAAACAGTTTGTTTTAGAGAAGGTGCTACAAATTATGTCTCTTATTGTATTTCAAAAGCTTCAGGCAAGACATATGCAAGCTGAGAACTACCCTTCTTCACAAGATATACTTTAACATCTTCCCTAATACCGAATGTAGAATCGTAAAACGATAACATAAGTTTTCTAACCTACCTTTGCGTCTTTTTGACGTCCCATTATGTAAGATAATCAAAGTTAAAAAAAATGAAGGTATCTACAAGCTCAAGGCTCGCCTATAAGGGTGGTATTTGGGCTGGGAGGCCAGATATCATGTAGGGAGTCTGATTTGTCTTGTTTTGCGAGTTAGTATGAAAGACGCGTTCTAATGGTCCAACTCGTAAGTAGTCAGCCTTATTATTATGAGCTGGTGAAACTAAGATCTCTCTTTTCTTATACATATTATAATAAATGAATGATATTATCTTAAATCACAACTTAATTTGACTCAATCATCTTATAAAACAACCCTTTTATTAATCAAGCCATATTTCTCAATACAGACAGCCTGAAACTTTTACTGATTTAGAAATTTTCATCTTCTTTCAATTTTCTTTTTTTAAAAAAAAAAATGCCAAAACTATTTTCACAAAACCAAAACCCAACTGAAGAAGAGAATACACGACAAGCCATTCCTTTAACGAAATCAAAAGCTGAATTAGTAAACGGGATCCCACTTTCAGGCGAAGATTATTTACTTGTTGTTCGGTAAGACTTCTCTTATTTTATCTTTTAATAACTTATAATTAAGTCTTATTTTGATGTATATACATATATGTTTTTTTACTTAGAGAACAGGCGAGCAAGTATGCAAAAACTACAGTTGCAGCACCACCAAAGACAATTAAACAAGTACAACTATCTTCTCAATTCCAATTTCTTCTTGATCAACAATCAGTAAACGGTGCTTCAAGTAATCAACCGTCGATTGCTTGGAGAGAAGGTTTTATAGAGTACTTTCGAGAATTTCAAAAGTACAAACAAAATGAAGAAAACCGAGTAATTGAAGATCCAAAAAAAGTGACAACAATGGAAGAGTGGAAAAGTCTCTGTCAATCCAAACCAGTTGAATCAGTGAATGAAATAGCTAAGAGCTTAAATCAGGTAAAATAAATAATTTATAGTGTCTTGTAAGAGAGATAGACTATATATTATTGGATTACTAACAAGATTGACCATAAAAGCATACAATATTAAAGCTATTAAAATATTATACCCAATGGCTACAACCAGATTTGGTTGAAAATCAAGTAAGTAAAAATACAGGTACTTATTATATGTGTATATACGCTTACTTTTTTTCTATTTCTTCTTTTCAGTGTTTGTGGATATTTCATTTATTGATTTATTTAGACTCTGTCATGGTCTCTAAAAACGTATCTATTCTAAGAGGACTTGCCAAAAGAGCAATAGAAATACGTGATGATAGAACTGAGCCATATTTGAATATCATTATTGTTATCATTGCTGTTATTTATGGCCAGTTGGATTTGATCCAATAATTTTTTTTTTTTTTTGAAGACCAGCATAATCCTTAAGTCATCAAATAGATTTCCATAAACCCAAGGAAGAAAGAAAAGAAGCGGTCATCACTAAACAAATAAAATCTATAACTGTTATAATAGGTTTATTACAAATCACAATCATAACTTTTTCATGTTACGGCATTGTCTAAAATATATTTGGGAGTGGTCAGTAGCAACAGCTCTAACTACTTGGATACAAGTAGAAAGAATCTCATTTTTATTAAGAGGGGTTTTTAATACTCTTTCCTTTAATATTAGCTTAGTAATCTTCAACAGCGTTTGGAGTATGAGGAGTATGGAGGTATAAAAATAGATATATGGTCATGATCACCTATTGTTTTAAGAGCCTCAGGTGTCTTATGAATGATCGCAAATTTCTTTTAAAAATAGATAATATCTCCTGTACAAAAACAAAAATGATTTGGCGATGTACCATGTGGTAGATTTAAGCTCTTATTTATCAACTTGTTGGTTTTGTGGTTTGCTGTGAAAGTTCAAGAAGACTATACCACCACATACACCCAAGTACACCGAGAGTATTAACTTATCGAGTAAAGACTTCAGCATCAGCAGTTGTTCTTTATCTTTTATCATGGCATTGAACCTGCCATGTTTATAAGGAACCCGCTTTCGTCAATAAAAGTGCTTTTTTTTTTAAATATATACTGTTTTCTAAGAGATATTCAACTAACTGACGATGGGACTCGAGATTATTCTCAGAATTGCGCTGAACTACTCGTGATTGAGTGTCAGAAAGTGTAAACGATAGCTTACTAGTAGTATGACGATGAACAATTACTTGGTTAATTTTCATATTGACAATAATAAATCATGGTTAAGTTCAGATAAATGTTATAATGTGTAATCAATGAGAACGGTTTGTTCATTTATTTCCCATTGTTTAATTGAACCTATATGTTACAGAAACTTCAATACAGGCCTCTTAAACCAGTGAAGTGTACGACATGGTTTGATTTGTATTTTGTAGGAATCTATATAATATTAGGGACAATGAATCAACCTGAGTTTACTTTCCTCCATTGGAAGGTCGAGGGTAGTATTAGACAGATTTTCGTCTTTGTCTTCTGACATCGAATCGTTAATAATACGTTCTAAGGTATGAAACGGCTTGATGGTGGCTAGATGTTATGGTTGATCCTCTACTTCGCTTTCAGGGTCATCACAAACATAATCATCCGATGGTCAGAAGTGCTATAAAGTAATATCCTGTATGATATTTTTAAAGGATTAAAAAACTTAAATCGAAAAATATAGTGAAGTAACAGTTTTTTCATATTAGTTATTAAAGACCAAAAATTATATTGAAGAAGCGGATTGACTCTCCCCAATTTCTATATTTTTAAAAACAAACCTTCTTTTTTTGTTCTTCTCACTTTTCCACTTCATACTCTTTTTACCTCCTACCTCTTATGTTCAGTAAAAAAATACTATCTCCTATATTCCGATGCTACTCTACAAGCGCAATCAAGTGGGAACCCTGGGAAGATAAAGTTTTATTAGATTACGTTAAACATAATGGAAAAAAATGGAATGCGATTTCCCAACATTGTTTACCTAATCGTTTACCAAAACAATGTCTATCTCGCTGGGAAGTCATCAATCCTGAATTCAAAAAAGGGCCCTTTAGTTTACAGGAACATCGACTCTTAGAAGAAGGTATAAACAAATATGGATCTAAATGGGCTACAATCCAAAACGAACTTTTACCAAACCGCTCTGGAAAACGTATATCTTATGAGCACCGGTACAAATCAACAGAAACAATGCAAAAAAAAGAATGGACTGAACAAGACGATAAACTATTGTTAAAAGGAGTTGAAGAATTTGGTTTAAAAAACTGGACAAAAATCGCAAACACCTATTTACCCCACCGACCCGGAATACAACTTAGGGCTAGATTTAGAAATGCTCTAGATCCTAGTTTGAAAAGGGGGAAACAATGGTCGCAGGAGGAACTAGACACGCTATTAAAACGAGCCATTATTTTTGGACAGGACAATTGGAATAAAGTAGCAGAAGGTCTACCAGGTAGAACACCTGAACGTTGCTCACAAATATGGTTACAAGGTTTGGATCCATCTCTTAATAAAGGCCCCTGGTCACAAAAAGAAACAAAGTTATTATGGGAGCTTTTGCGTCTTTTGGATGGTGCTTTTTACAAAGCAGCTGAATATTTACCAGGACGTAATCGCATTATGTGCGGTAGAATGTTTTGGTCAGAAATGAAAACATTACGCCACCTCTTACCTGACCAAACGATACAGTTGGAGAACGAAAGTAAAAGAGATTGGATCAAGCGAATGGCAGATATTTTACGTGATATGTCAGATAAAAATCTAGTTTTACGCGTCAAACCAAATGGAGACATAGAGTTCCACCAAACTGGAAGTTGGTCTAACAAAGAATCAAAGTATTTGAAAGAACTAATTGATGATAAAAAAAAAGAAAAGAAAATGGACTCAAAAGGCCAACTCGATAAGTCAGATTGGGAAGAAATCGCGTCGTATTTCACTGGTCGTGATGTTGCCCAATGTAAGTATTATAATATAGAACACTTAAAGAAAGATCACTTTATTAGAAAAGGAGAATGGACAGAAGAAGAAGATAAATTACTAGACCAGTTGGTAGATCAATACGGAACACAATGGAAGGTAGTCGCGGAAAAATTTAAGACCCGAACCCCAAGTCAATGTAGCTATCGTTGGCACAGAGTACTAGAATACCCCAATGCCATTATTGAGAAGCGCTTGACTGAACAAGAAAAACTGCTTATTAAAGAAGGCGTTTTGATGTTTGGAAACAATTGGAAAGCAATTAGTGCTACTTATCTACCCCATCGTACACCTCACCAATGTATGCGTTGGTGGAACTTTCAACGCCATAAAAACGATATGGTAGAGGATGAAGAGATACCTATCAAGTCAGAAAAAGATCGATGGACTGAAGATCAAGATAAAATATTATCACTCATTGTCAGTGCTCATAAGAAGGAGAATGGTTCTAATGTTTCTTGGTCAAAGATAGCGAGTATGATACCTGGTAGAAACGCAGCACAATGTAGAGTACGTTGGCTATATAGTCTACAGCCTCATACTGGAAAGAGATGGACTTATGACGAGAAAATGCAATTATTAGAAATTGTACAAAAATTAAAGTTGAGTGATCTCAAGAATATTTGGCCAACAGCTGCAAAAGAATTAAACACGGGTCGAGATGATTGGCAGTGTCGCCGCAAATTTAATTACATGCAACGTACTGGTAATCGTTTTGCAATCTAAAAAAAATGAATTATATATGCTTTATTGTATTTTTATATATTTAATTTTATTATAATAATAAAAAAACATTATTTATCTGAATGTTTATATATGAGTGAGTCTGTATAAATGTTATAAATGTATTATTCTTGTATTGGAGTTATTTCCATACGAGACTCTTTACAGCCATATGCAGAAGGTGTAATTTCAATAAGACAAGAGCGTGGAATAGAGATAGTTGGAATTTCCTATATTTATCATTTGTATTTGTTTAAAAATCAATCCACTTCCCTGTTTTTTTTGTCTTTTGCTTTGTTTTGTTTACTTACCGTGGCAGGTCGATCAAATAAATATGCATACAAACAACGGAGTACGGTTTCATGTGCGATAATCAAAACATCATTCTTCTCGCGTTCTAATTCCATAATCACAGACTCTAATCTGACTGCCAAATCATGATATGACTATATGTATATATGTACGACTTTTAGTTTATACTGTGTATACAAGAGAGAAGGGGAGAAACTACTCTACCTCTGCACGTGGATATCTATGTCTATAAGGATTTTCCTTTACTTTAGCAATTTCTTCTGGGAATTTTGATTTAATTTGCTCAGGGATTAATCCATCTGATTCACCTGGATTTAATTGATTAAGTACAGATTGTTGTCGTACAGGTACACCTGCATTCACGAATGGAATGGCTGTTTCTAATGCTTTCTTTTGAGTAGATGTCCACACCTATTTATTGGCATTAATTAGTATATACTCCTGACATAGCTCTCTCTTTCCTTTCCTTCTTCTTCTTTTTTTTTTATCTCTTTCTCTTTTTTTTGAGTACAGTATTTATATATATGTATACGTACAGTTAAGATTTCTTCTTGTTCTTCTGGTGAATTTCCCTTCTTCTGCTCATGATAAGCCAATACAAAATCTTTAAGTGTCTCTGCATATTTTTTACCTTCCATTGTTAGATTTGCATCCGCTTTGTAAGAATTATCGTTATCAGAAGGACCACTCTAAAACCATTTTACAAGTTATTTTCCTTTTTTCTTAATTTTTTTTTTAAAAAAAGCATCACTATTTACTCTAGCAAAATAGATGGTACGGGGTTGGATATGGAGATTCATTAAATAATAAACTATTCTTGACTAACAATAAAGTATAAGTAACAATACATTTAATTTGTTAAAAGAAAACATACCTGAAGATATCCAATAACATTATTCACAATAAACTGTTCACCTGCATTCATATTTTTTACAAAAGGGAGTGTTACATCTGTAATTGTTTCATAATTCTCTTCATGTTGTTTTATACGACGCTATAATAAAGAAAGAAAAACATTACAATCTGTACACATATACCCACACTATAATACCAATTACCTTGTAATCCTTTACAGCTTCTTCTGGGTCCCATCCCACATACTATAAAAAAAATAGATAAATAAAGTGTTACATCTTTTTTTTTAAAAAAAATAGATAGTTTACATCTGGTGATGATATTTTGACACTTCTAATATTTGATAATATAATATCTGGCTTGTTACATATAAATTCCAAAAAGAGCGGCTATAAAAAAGTGTGTGTTGGCATACTCCCTCTCTCTCTCTATGTCTTTTTGTCTTACATGAATATCATTGGCTAATAGCTTATCGTGAATTTCTCTTCTTCTAGTTTCGAGTACATTATTACCATCAAAGATAGCAACCTGCCCACCACCTGTTTGAAGCCATGATATACAATCATCAAGACATTTATCAGCTATCTCTAAACGCACTTCTGCAGCCTTTGTATTATCTATATATGTTTTTAAGAAGAGGGGAGTCATATATATGCTTTTTTTTATCTTTATCTTTATCTTTTTTTGTAACATACGAGGATCAAACCATTCTTCAGAAAGTGAACCCAACTGTTCACGTCTATAATTTCCAACACTAAATACTTTTGTTGAAACACCCAGCCAACGCATATAACGACAAAGTGAACGTGAAGCATGTGTTTTACCACGAGCAGGTAATCTTTTTATGTGTTTTTAATAATCATGAAAAAAAAAGAAGATATACTATCTCTCTCTCTCTTTTTTTTCTTTTTTCTTTACCCTACTGTTATCACTGCCACTGCACCTGCGTGAAAAAGTCGACCACTTGTGGTTTCATATAATTGTGCTGCCATATTATTTTAATAATAAAGATAAGGAAGAAAAGAAAATGAAGAAACAAAAAAAAAAGATTGAAAGAAAAACTATTATCATATCACATAAAAGCCAAGTTAGGTTTTGATAAACGTCATCGCGGGGTAAAAAAAGTTTGCTTGACGGGTTTCAACTTTAAGTTTCCGCATTTTACAAAATAAAAAAAAAAACCAGTTTTTTTAACTGTAGTAAAAATAAAAAAGAGGAGCAATTGAGTCAATACAAAGATTAATTTGGTAATATAAAGATATATAAATGAATCCTTTAGTTGTTATTGAGTTAAGAAAAAGAGAAGGGTGGTTTTGATGTTAAAACGTTTTAATTTAGGATTAATTTGGGTTTGGTAGCAGATAAAAGGGTAGTACAAGGACTGTTGGATGATTCAGGGCGGAACAATAGAATATAAATAGGGACAATAGTGACTTTTGTTATTTGCTTTATTTTATCAGATCTCTTACGGGACGCAACTAAAATCTCTTAGGGGATGCAACCGACTCGATTCCTTTTGAGTTTAAATGAATTAATCAACCTACATCCCATAACAACTCACAAACACGAGATATTATCTCCACTTACACCCCTTAAGAAAAAAATCAATTTGTGTTTTGTTAATAAATAATTACCACACTATCACCTTCATTATCTGTATCGCTTTTGTTTTCGCTTGAATTGGCTATGGCTATGACTAGATTATCAGCTTCTATACTGTTTTCTATTAATTTACATTTCAGATCTGGTCAGCTTTATCCCCTAAGAAAATCATTTAATCTTCAAACATTTTCATTGCAAATAAAAGTTAGAATGCATGCTGTGTGACATGCCTATCCAGGCCCTTCGCCAAGCTCACTTCGAAACAATGAATATTTGCTACTCTGTCTCCACTTTCAATTAAACTGATCGTTTGATAAATATTTCGCTTATGGATGCAGGTACATGTGACTTGTTATGGGATACAAGCTGTTTAATTCATTAAACTCAGAAATGGATTGAGCCAGGTGTATCATAAGAAGGTTGTTGGTTTATTAAAGATCTTGGTTTTACTAGATAATAATAAAAATAATGTTTTTTTTAAAAAAAATATAGTACATTTAAAAACATGTGGTCATTTTTTTTTACTAGTATTACCTTTCTAGAAAAAAAAAAAGAGACGAAGTTACACTTAAGAGCATAAATCCAATTTTTATTTTATTATTTATTATTAACATTTTTAACCACATAAATGTCTAATGCTATATATAAAACCCCAGACATGCAGTCATTCTACTTTGAATCTGTACATTAATCGAAAATTTTTGGACAAATCGTGAAATCATTTTCACTCAAAATTTGAAAATCAATTCCTGCATAACCCTCAGAAATTAATCAAGTCGTGTAGAATACATGAGTCTCTTTTAATCTAATATACGCAATAAAAATCTTGGTAAGAGGGCTCTTGGTATTGACATTGGTATTTTTTTTCAGCTATCCCTCTTGCTCTGCACAAATTGAATTTCAGATTTTGTGTGAATTTGATTTCGTGACTTGTTCAATTTTTTTTTTGGTTAATGTATACCATAAATAAAAGGAAATGAAGCTACAGAGTCAGTAATAAAGCATTTGCTTGAGTTTTTTTTCAGCTGTGAAAACATATATATATACTGTATTTTTTCTGCCTAAACATAGCAATCAACTATCACCTCTGTTTTTACTGCAATCTCAGATCCAGGTTTTGTTTTCTCTCCCCTCCCCTCTATGCCGTCTATCCCAACTTACCCCTTATATAGCCCTTCTGTTCAAATTGATCATGGTGTCCTTATCCATACACACCCATTCATACCTGGCAATATATTGTTATTAGAACAGTTAGACTATGTTCCGTTGGAGCAGAGATGACGATTTCAATCTCTCAATAAAGAACCAACATCTAAACTTTACTGTATTTTTCAAGAAAATGAGAAAACAAATAAGAGAACATTTATGAATTCAAGAGGGATTATAATAATTGTAGTTTACCTATTTGTCACTATACGCTATTACACCTTCAGAATGGGTATGTCTACTATGATAATGTAAATGTGCACTTTTTTTCCAATCTCCTCGATAAAAAACTAAAACATATCCACAGTGATATTTTATTAGAGACTTATGACTTCTTTGAAATTATTAAATAATAATAATAATTCTAATAACTTAATAGATACAATGACTTGTTAATATCATCGTAGAGTATATTTAAAAATATGCGTATTTTTTTACGGGTATTACCTTTCTAACAAAGAAGAAAAGAAAATGGGGACACATAAATCCAGCTTCTTTGTCTTTTTTCCCTCTTGTTTTTTTTCTTTTGACCAGCAAAATCAAAATCATACAGAAAGAAAGAAAAGAATAAAAGAGCGTTTAATGTTTGATATAAACTTCCATTAAACTATCTAATACAAATAAAAGGAAATGGGGCTATAGAATCAAGAATAAAATGTTCTTTTTTTTCTGCCATGAAAACATATAATCTAATAATAAGAAAGAAATAAATACAGCATGGCTATATATATTACGGAATCTAACATGTACGTCGAGCGATAGTATATCCAACTAGATTATGAATAAGTAGCATATTATCAATGTCAACATAGATTGGTCCATAAAAGTTACGATTGTTACTTTGGATCCAGCTAGATGCACCCCTAATCCAAAGTTGTTCTATCTGTGTTTGGGCAATAGAGTCAAGAGGAACCCACTCTGATCCAATTGAAGCCACCCATTGTACTTGATCAAATCTCATTTTTTAAATAATTATATTAGGAATAAAAAATATGTAAATATAAAATTATACTAAGAAGATATAAAATCTAGTTGAAAAAAAAACAAAAAGTTAAGAAACTCTGAAAGAGATGTAATGAACCAAAATAAAAGTAGAAATTAAATCTAAGACTAAAGACCGAAAAAAAACATGGTTATAAGTACATTTCCTGATATTGAATGGTTAGGTAATAAAGATTCCATTATTGAATCATTTAAAAATAACATCTTTTAAGTGTATAGATGATAGTGTCTCGAATACTCGATAGACTTCACTTTTAACTACTTTGGTGTTTTTTATATAAATGGTAATTTTTGTTGTTACGATTTGCTGAGCGTTGAAACAAAAAAAAATGCCTTGAAAATACATATTATATTATTCGATGCTGTCATAGCTAAAAATAAATTGTTTTTTTTTTACATATAGTGGCTTCATATTTGAACATTGTACAAATACTTCACTTAAAAGGATTACACAATTGAAAACTCAATATTTTTATCGCAATAAAGCTATATGCTTTTTAACAAATATAGAGCCATTTACACCGCAAATTCAAATAAAATTAGAAATAAAAATCAAACAAGATCTAGAAATAACCTACAGTATCTTTGTTTTTTGCTTGTATAAAAATTAAGGCAAAAAAAAACAAAGATACCGTAAGCTATTTCTGGATTGCGTTTGATTTTTATTTCTAATTTTGTTTGACTGTAATTCTAAAAAATACTCAAATAAAGCCACGAGTAAACACATATCACATTTGCTTTTTTTGTATGTCATTTTTATTAAATTCTTCTAAGTTTATGTTATTTTTTAATACAATGATTTGCTGACTAAATTTACTACGTAGGTACGTGCAAAATATAGATATCTGTATTCAAAGTGTTCATAACAAGGACCACAAACAACTAGAAACTTCAGGTATATTACAGCTAATCCATTAACTGTATAATCTCTAAATGTGTATAACCATACCCGGTCTATTGAAGCAAATTATGTGTACACAGCAAGAGCCATTGACGCACGGACATTTATTGGTACTGAAGTGCTTATGCTTTGCTGGTGGAAGAGACAGAAAAAATAGTTAAAAAAAGAAGAAGTAATGAAAATTAAAAATTAAAAAGATAAAAGAAAACAACCTTTTTATATTTAAAAAAGTGAGGCAGGAGGCTTTGTTAAAATTTCCCTGGCACAAGAGCTATAAATAGTTGGTGGGCCACACAAAGCCTCTTCGCCTTATTTATTTCTATCTGCTTAGCTTGCTGTAGCACATATTACACAAATCAAAAACTGTTTTTATTTTACATTCATTCCACTCTCAATCTGTACATTTACTGGAAATTTTCGCTATTCGTACGAAACTTTCCAGTAAATGCACATACTGAGAATGTAATGGCTGTATCTCAAACAAAATACTAAATTGATAATTCACTTCTAAAATAAAAACATGTGTAGCAAATTTAAACAAAAAAAAATACATCTTAATACGACGTGGAAAAACGAAATTTGTCATTAAGATGCAATCCATTATTATTGGATATATTATCAAAGGTAATGTATATACTGTATGTGTAAGGTCATGATTATCCATTAATATACACATAATATATATCTCATTAAGTATGAGATAATATGAAGAACGTAAAAGAAAAGCATCACTCGGATCTTGTATATTGTATATTGAAGTAGCTCTATTTCATTTATACAAATTTGTAGTAAAAAAAAAGTGATATCTAAATATAAGAATATTTTTGATTCTAGAGATATATGTAAGAGGATGGTAGTATGTATAAAGATACGATGTAATGGTCTAAATGTAAAAATAATGAATACCATAGGTGACACGATTGAGAATATAGGAGTAAGAGACATATATGTTTACGAGTAAATTACTGAAGGCATCTAGAAATTGAATAAGTCATACCATTGTAGACAAGGCGCATGGTAGCCATATCCACGTAAACCGATCCTTCAAAATTATGACTGTCACTTTGGATCCAGTAAGAAGAGTTTACAGACCAGAATTGTTCTATTTGATTTTGAGCTCGGTTATCAAGAGGAATCCACATTGATTCATTACCATAGACCCATTAGACACGACTACCTCTAATGATTGGACAATTGGAGTGAAACATTGTTTGTGCTCTCATAGCAGTAAAATGTGTACAATGGTTTAAAAATACGATAGAATGAAATATATAATGAAATATAACTTTAGAAATAGAAGACCAAGTCCTTTATATACTATCCATTTTTATATTAATAGCTCTAAGATCCAATAATATAAGTTGTCTTTGTTGGCCATGGAAGAAATCCTATATACTGAGAGATGTTAATACTGGCTTCTTTTCAGACTTCCTTTAAGTGAGTGTAACAAATGTTCCATAATAGGAATTTTAAGGGCAGTGATGCTGCAACCATAATTGCCTTTTGATGAGCATGCCTTGCAGAGGCAATATCTTGTCAGGATGTAGGTATATGGGTGAAATAAAACAAATGGTATATATATATATATATAAGTAAAATGGCTTTATATATTCTTCAATTATTCTTGTACTCCAAGTCTTTGTTTTTATACTTCATAGCATAAATGCAAATATATATAGAA
>VCJA01000560.1:27939-48243 GCA_024139275.1 Backusella macrospora
GGCAATGTTTTGAGGGTTAATAGCACCCTGGGGTTGCATAGTTCTATTGCCGCCACCAAAGAATGACATGTTATATAAAAATATTTAATATAAAGAGTATTTTAAAAAATAGAAACTAGGGGGTATCTTGCTCAGTCAATTAGATACCCCATTTTGTGACTTCTGTGACTTGCTATGTAAAATTGCTATAGCAAATGTACTTCAATCCAGTGTGATAGAATGGAATCTCTTCTAGTTGCTTACGATACCAATATCAATTGATACCTATAGGGAAACAGTAATATTATATATCTTCATTTAATGTTTTATAGTAAGAGGTTTGATAAGACTAACTCTGAATTATGCATTTATGCATTTATTTATTATGAATATATCCAAAAAAAAAGGCAACCACTCAAGTTTTTATATGCCAAGTGCAAGGCTCTCATTATGTCCTTCGTCACGGAATAGATAGGGTCGGAGCCAGACTCTTTTAGAGTTTTTGAAAAGTTGGTGTAAGCTGAAAATGTTTTCATGTAATCCATAAATTTGTGAGCCGTCATGGTTGCCTCCATGAGTGAGCCATCTAGCTGTTGATCAAAGGGAGCTTTATCGGTTTTTCTGTGTGAGATATACCACCTTTGCTCATCAAAAGGGAACTGAATGTCTCGATACAAATTGGTAATATACTTGATATTTTCACCAACATAATTGTAAGGATACATATATAGAGTTATCTATAGCCTTTGCACAGCAACAAGACATAAGGGTGTTAGGTGCTTTAAGCAAGACAATACAAGATGCTATAATAAAGATAATTAATATAAGAGCAAGATAAGAAGTAGGTGATGTTTTTACTTGTGATTCTAAACTGATATTTTATTAATGATGAGTCAAGGATATTTGTATGGATTAAGGGTTATAAGAATGCTATCAAAGAACGATGATAATATAAGAAATATTAATAACTAAGAGTAATAATGAGAATATTGTAAGAATGATTAAGTGAGTTAATTAATGGATAACAGTTGTATAGCTATAAACTATGAAGCGATATTTTAAATGACTGAATTGACAGCTATAAAACAAGAACAAGAACAAAGGTTAACGAGATGAAGGGGAACAATAAGAAGATATTAACTAGGCAACGATCTAAAACAGTCATCATAATAATGTTAATTAAAAGATAGTAATATATAAATAGAGTGAACATTCCCGATGGCTTAAGTACTCTTTTAGTCTCTTTAAAGAATGATTCATGACCAAACCAATGGAATGCAGTTGTTGACATGATAAGGTCAACTGAACTGTCTGTCAACACGGATAAATCCTCTGATTTTCCCGCTTTATAACTAATGTTGTCGCGTTTGGTTGTACCTTCGATCATTTTGGGGGAAATAATCAATGCCAATAACTTTCTTGAATTTATCAGCAAGAGTAGAGGCCACCTGTTCAGTGCGATAAACATCGTCAACGACAGGTTCAAAACCAGCTTTGTGAAAATCGTAGATAAGAGCGGATATCTTTTCAGAATAAGATGGACGAAACTTAGAATAGGTGCTGCTTTTTTTAGTCAGAGTCTGTCATTTTAAACTAATATTCTAGAAAAGAAAATAAATATGGGTGATGTTTCATTACAAAAAAATTGCTGTGAACAAGATCTTCGTTTTAAGTGCTATCTCTTTCAATTGTAATGATCCATTTTAGTTGAATTCTTTTACTTGACAAAATTTTTTATAGCTCGGCTCTTTCCCTCTGCTATCTCAATCTCGGTCATCTATGTGCCTTAAAAAGAATAATATTTGAATATCCATTCGACTGTAACAGAAAGTTCTAAACAACAATGGACAATTGGTATTTTATATATATAAATATATAAAGTAGGAGAGGGGGATAAGGGGGTTTATTTTATTGTTTTCTTATTTTTCAATAATAAATATATTGATAAATTATCACATAATGAAAACTCTCGCATTATATATATATATATATATATATATTGACCTTCAAAAGGTTACAATTTCCAAATTAGACTCGCAGACAAAGGATTTCAGAGGAGGTATACCAAGCCGAACAGCATCATTTCACCACATTTTTGACTTATGTATTTCATCTTTTTCTTTAGTTAGCAATATATGCATCTCTTGTTTTATCAAGGTTATCTCATTATCTTTCAAGTGCCTCTCCTGTTCTAGCAAGCGCTCCAGATTTTGATTTAATTTTTTAAGGTTTTGGTTCGATTTTCCTAGCTTTTTTATCTTCTTAGCCATATCTTCAGATGTTATACCCTGCGATACAATTTTCTTTTTCAATTCATTGTATTTGCTATCTTTCTCTTTCAGTTGATTTGTTTGGGTATGGCTAGCCTGCTTTAACAATTGTACTTCTTCAATCGCCACTTGTATTTCTTTTTTATACTGTTCAATTGATGCCTGCTTACTATCTATTTCTTCTTGTTTAGACTTTGAAATGTTACGAATATTCTGAATTTCTTCTGCCAGAAAATGTATTTTACTATCTTTAGCGCTTGAATCTTCTTCCATTTTGGTCTTTAGCTGGCGTAGAGTTTTATTTTCCTCTGCCAATTCATTTTCTGTAATTCTTCTTGCTGCCCAAAATATATCCTCTGTTTCCATTATTAGCTGTTCAATGGATTTATCTATTGAGTTCGTTAAATGTTAATAGTGATAAACTGTTCGTTTTTATGCTAACAATAAAAAGTATAACATGATGAACTTACTTTTATCTTGTTCTATAATTTGAATGCCTTGCTCTGTCAAAATTTTAACTTTATCAGGTTTTTCGCCGCTTTTATAATACCATTCGAGCGCTTTGTATTTATTTACTGGTACTCCTCTACCATTCTCAAAGATAATACCAATATTTCCCCAAGCTGTTTTATTATTTTGTAGAGATGACTTGAGATACCATTTCATAGCAAGTGAATAATTGGAAACTACTCCTTTTCCATTATGATACAAAGTACCTATATTGTTTTGTGCCCAAGAGTAATTTTTTACTGCTGCCAGTTGATACCATGCCATCGCTTTATCATATTGCTGTTTTTTATTAGAATATTCGTAGCCAATATTATATATTGAATCTCCATCTCCATCTTTTGCTTTTTTTATTGTATCTGCGTTAATTGTAATTCCATCTTCTGTGTTTTGGTTCTAATGATTTAGTGAAACGTTCTGTTTTTCAATTTAGGAATATAATACTTACGTTTCAAATCAGCAAAGAGCTGTTCTCTTGTAAATGTTGACTCAAAAATAGTAGACATGTTTGAAAACAAGAAACAAAAGTAAGGAAATAGGATTAAGAAGCTGTCTTGAAGTAGCTACACATGACCAAGCCAAAAACAGATTTATTTATTCGACTACATTTAAATTTTCCGATTAACACTACTAGAATTTTTTTTTGACAGTGAGATTCAGATTATAAACATTGAGAGAGGTGTTGTTTGCTCATTTTGACAGTATATCGCATCTTTGCAACAAAAAAGTTTTTTTTTTTGAAAACGGATCTGTTATTACATAAGAATCTTTTGAAAGGACTCATTTAGAAGGGCATGCTATGCAAACCAAAAATCATATAAATCCATGTTTTTCTCTCTTTTTTTTTTTTAAAAAAAAAAGTCAGGATAAGGTTTTACAACAAATACATTTATTTTTTGAGTACAAATAATAAACACAGAAAATGTTTTAAATACAAAATGTAGAGTCAGTCAGTCAGTCAGTTTTCTTTAAGTAAGTAATTGATGGTACTATTAGCTTTTTGTATCCAACGTATAATGATCTCTAATATAATACTATGAAATAAAATACAAATTACTTTTAAACTTAAAATAGAAACAAAATTCAAAATATCCAAAGTGAAATGAAGATTTTTTATTTTTACAAACAACTATAATAATGATAATACTTTCTTTCCACTTGAAAAAAACTACTAGAAAAAGTTTAGATCTATTTATTTTTTCATATTATCCGAAGGCTATATAATAGATAGAAAATAAAACAAAACTTATTTTTATCCTAAAATGACTGAAATGTATAAAAATATTATATACGTTATAACTAAGTCGACGAAATAATGATGAATGGATTTCTAAGCATAGTATTTGATGCTTTTCATTCAGGTCATGGGCTACTCATCTTCTCATTTTTAATCTTCACAATTCTTTTTCAGCGTATTAATCATTTTTGAGTTGAAGTACTTGAGTCAAATACTTCTGTTAAACCCACTTGAAGGTTAACGCGTACCCAGCCTCAATGACGGTCGCCAGCTTTTTATCGGCCAAGACCGGTGATATATTACTTTTATTGAAATGAAAGAAAATAATCTTGATAATAATCATAATAAAAGTTGTAAAATAGACAGATTTTTTCATCTGTCTGGTAATATTGATGTTTTGATTTGTTTTGACCATCACATACATATTAACCATTTTTCGTGCATTGTGTTTTTCACTTGAGTCATCATATTGCAACTAATTCGAAATTGACTGAGGTATGTAAATCTTGTCGTCATATATTCTACAGAATAATCTACTCTGTTTCAAATCAAAATGATAAGTAACCCGAGGAAAATCTTTTCTTTTATTCAATACATTTGGTTGTGATGTAATATAGCGGTTAGGAAAAAGGGAAAAAGGGGGAAGAGGGGAAAGGGAACTGAGGGAAAACTAGTGTGAGAATATTATTTGTATATATTACGCATTATATGTATATGTATATAAAACGAAAGAATTGTAAAAAAAAAACCATAATAGTATTCATTCTAGAATATTCACTGCGCTTCAGTAAAAAAAAGCAAAAGCAAAAAATAGTAAAAAGATGCGCTAAAGCGATTATAATTAGACAAAAATTTTACAGTAACTCTTATCAAACATACTTATTTTAAAGTGTGGTAAAATAATGTAGAGATTTTGTTTAATCATAAAGTTTTACTGTGGTTCTTACTACATTCCACTATACTTTTGTCAGGAACATACTAATTTGAACTCAAAAAAGCATAGCGAATTTTCTAAAATGATTGCTTTTGGTGAGAGTGTTTAAATGTGTTGAACATATACAAAAATTCTTACGAATGAAATAAATGGAAGAATCGCATAAAAGTACCAGATAAAAAGAAAAGGAGATAAATGTACATAAAAAGACAAAATTATTTGTCCAAGGAAAATAAAAGCTTATATAAATGGTAAATTCTCAACACATCCTTGCTTTGGGAATAATACGGAACGTAAAATGGAACATCTTCGTTCAAGTATACCCAAGAAACCATCTAGTTGTTGATAGTTCATATTATTCAACAAAGATTTGAAGCGAGCATTATATATTTCTCGCCATTCTTTGGACTGCATTACAGTACCAAGGTTTAAGGATTGTTGGTTTTGTGATTGCTGTTGATTTTGTGATTGTTGTTGAGGTTGCTGGGGTGACCAGGATTGTAATACTAGAGTTAAAGGAAGCAAAGTTGATGTGGCTTTTACTCCAGGAGAGGTAAACTGTACGTTAGCTGGAAGCTGGCTGTCAGTTTTTTTATCATTGTTTTCCAAAATATCATGCTGGTGCTTTTGTCCTGGAATATCTTGTAGTGAGAATACATCACAGAGCACATCATCACTGGCATTTTTTTTCCAGAGTGATGTAGTTTGTAAACAAACACTGCACTGTTGGAATGGCTACAATTCCAAAGTAGGCTGACTAAGAAGAGGGCAAAGTAAATTAGCTGCAGCTGAAACATTAGGTGTTACAAAGGAGCCTATTGTAGTAGAGGAAGAAGTGGTGATAGCAAGAGGCTGCTCTGAGTTTTGTTGCTTTTGGCTAACGTGATGAGGCCTATTAGCACCATATTGTTTGTTATATAATCCACAGGCATTACAAAGGGAATGTGGTCTGTCCGGAGTTCGACGCTAGAGTGGTGTTTTTTTTTTGACATGGCAGTTATGGCACTCTGATTTACAACGTGGACGATGTGTTTTGTATTTGTTTGGTGCGGCTGTTAGAGCAGGTATCTGGATAACTGAGTTGGAAGTATGGTTTTTTTCGACAAGGTCAGTATTAATAGTGGTCAGTTCACTGTTATTTTCTTCAATGAAGTCAAGCAACTGTTCATAAGTCACTGTAGGAGACGTATCTTGTTTTTGATATAAAACAGCAAGAGACTTTAGTACAGAGGCAGGGATATTTTGTAATATTACTGAATCAATAGAGCTGGTATTATTATTCTTAGTAATTTCATTTTTGTTGCTATTGATTGATTCAGGACTGCCAGATAAATTAGTGGATGATAGGTGAAAGTATTATATATTGGTGTCTGTTAATAAATATTGAAGGAGAATGGTCTTTACCGATGAAATCTGAACATAACATATGTAAGTAGTCTTCATTCTCTGTCATTATAATAATATATATGTATATCTTTTTGATATGTCAAAAGAGGAAAAAATAATAATCACATGACTTTTAAAGAGATGGGTAGTTTGTGGAAGCAAAAATAACGAAAGAAAATGCGGAGTACAAAAAAACCTTATTTATTTTCAAATGACGAAAGTAGAATCGCTGAAAAATTAAAATGGCGAACAAAACTTGGGAAAACCCCTCCATAAATATCCGAGCAGTACTGTTTTAACAGAAGTTCTTCACTGCATCTCTTTTTATTTACTAAAAGAGACTACACTTTTCAAAACATAATTAAATATCTTTGAGCATTTAGTATTGTTATATTAAATATTCAAGATTTCATTGTTTCACAGTGAGATCCTTCTATGCTTGGGATCCCAATTTGGAATTTGTTATTATGTCTGATATTTTGGATATGCGATACCCAGAGCAACAACAAAAAGTTTATGATAGTCTCTCTCTCTTTTTTTTAAAAAAAGTTATTCCTGGTATGTGTTTTGAAAAAAGCTTGTATATATTAAAATAGACCAAAGTTGTGTCTATTAGAAATCATGATGAATCTTTTATCTTCATGCTAGTACAGCTACTATTATTTTTATTTTATTAAAACTGTAAACTAGGTTTTTGTAGTCATATATAAAATACAAGATGACTTGTGATCTGAATATTGCCCATACCAATTGATTCGATGTGAAATCTAGTATAAGATGTTATCGTAATATAGGCAAAATACTTGACCATCAAAGTTAAATAAATAAATAAATAAAAAAAGCTAGTAAATTTCTAGAAAGCAAGGATTGATCGAGACATCAAAGGCTTATAAGTGAAGGTATATATAACATATAAACAATTATAGGTTTAATATAATTATTGGCGTCTTTGTTTTTTACATGGTAAGCTGCTAGAGTAGGTTGTTTATAAAGTATTTCCAAAAAAAAGTGTATTTCCAACGCTTCCTAATTATCCACATACTCTTGGAATTAAGGTATCTCCAAAATACTTTTTAGTTCGACTGATCGTTATGAAAAACTAAACTTGTTTCCTGTATATTTTATCGTATTTATCAGTTATTTTTACATAATTGCTAATGAATTAGAGAAACAGAGGTAAAAATGGTCTTAATTTGTATTAAAAAGAAAGAAAATTAATCACTTTCAACTATACAGTGGTTATGATGGTAACCACTGTATATCGTTATTTTTTCAAACTATATAATGCCTGGATTAATCAAGAGCTGAACCAAATTCAATATTTGACTGGCATAACGACACTCAATAGACCGTTGAGAATGGACTTAAATGAACGGATTTTGGCCAATCATTTCCTTTTCCTCTCTCCAATAAGACATCACTATCACAATCTTGATCTTAATCTTGATCTTGATCTTAATATCTAAAATGGATGAAGACCAATGTTTGTATAGTTAAGCATTAACATATTACGTAAAATGTTGATTATATCAAAGTATGATGTATATGTGTTGATAAAAAGATATTTACAGCCTCTCCTTTTTATTTAGCGTAATCACTAAAAAGTTATACATTATCAAGTACTGCTTTTCCTTTCTAGAATTTTATTTAAATGAAATATATGATTCAGTCATCCTCTCTTTTGTATTTTTCAACTATGTGATAGTTTTCCTATCTTTGGAGTTCTCTAATACTTCTTTTTTTTTGTATTTAGGAGTTCTCTAATACTTCATGTTTCGGAAAAGAGACAAAACCTTTTTTGGAATAGGTGACGTACGCAAGTCCAAAAATATATTTGCATAAATAAAAAAGGAATATATAAATACGCGAGTTTTTTTTTATTTATTTTCTTTTACAGAACATTATTTTAAAATGACTGACACTGACTACAAAATAAACTACAAAGGCAATACTTATTCCAAGTTTCGTCCATCTTATTCTGAAAAGATATTCGCTCTTATCTACGATTTTCACAAAGCTGGTTTTGATCTTGCCATTGATGATGGCTGTGGTACTGGACAAGTGGCCTCTACTCTTGCTGATAAATTCAAGAAAGTTATTGGCATTGATTATTTACCTCAAATGATTGAAAGTGCAACCAAACGCGATAACATTATCTATAAAGTGGGAAAAGCAGAAGATTTATCCGTGTTGACAGACAGTTCAGTTGACCTGATTACATCAGCAACTGCATTCCATTGGTTTGATCATGAGGCGTTCTTTAAAGAGGCTAAGAGAGTACTTAAGCCTTCGGGGACACTCGCTATATTTAGCTATTACTATCCTTTGATTAAAGATAACGATAAGGCCAGTGCCATAATTAGTTCCATTAATGATAAGCTACATGAGCATTATGTAGATGAAAAGATCAAGTATATTGCCAATTTGTATCGAGACATTCAGTTCCCCTTCGATGAGCAGAAGTGGTATATATCACCCAAAAAAGTCGATACAACCTACGTTAGTCAACCGCTAGATGGTTCACTTATGGAGGCAACCATGACGGTTCACAAATTTATGGACTACATGAAAACATCTTCAGCTTACACCAACTTTTCAAAAACTCTGGAAGAGTCTGACCCCGACCCTATCGACTCCATGACGGAGGAGATAATGAAAATCTTGCACTTGACTGATAAAGAACAAACAATTCAATTGGAATGGCCATTTGTTATGATCTTATGCAGAAACGCCTAAATAATATAAAATACTTGTTTCTTTTTTTCTTTCTTTTTAACTTTGTTTGCTATTGATTTTTACTTTTATCTCTTGAAACCTTTTAACAATGACTAGCGTCTCCCCCTACCACCTCCACTACCTCAGTTGTTGGAATAACAGTCATCTATCGAGAAAATTTTATATTAAAACTCATTGATAGCTATCGTTTATTCTTGTTATCCGCGTAAATTAACACTGCTAAACTATTTGAAATTTAGACTTTTATTTTTTTTATTTTTGGAAAAAGTGTTCAATTATAAGATATAGGCTGAAGATATCACTTTAGACTTAGCTCTTTTTGCAGAAATCTATTCCAGGATGACTCTGAATGTATTATCCAGTCAAGACAATAATCAGTTGTCAAGGTATAACACGCCTCTGTGATGTCTGGTGTAAGCTGATCTTTTAAAGACAAAGGATTGCGCCTAATATTTTTTTGATTTCTGACCAACACTCTTCAATATAGTTTAAAAAGGGTGAGCGATGTGGTATGGATAATAGCTTGTATTTGTGATCAGTGATTGATTTTAGTACAAATTTTGAATGATGAATTTTACAGTTGTCCATTACAATATAGAGGTCTTTTTCATCGTGCTCTAATACATCCATTACTGCCTGTACAAACTTAACAAAGTGAAAAGCTGTTGTTCATTTTTTTGAACAATCACAGGCTCTCGCCATTTATTGATTGAATCCAGTTTCATCTATAAATACACAATTCTTTTACGTTTTTTTAATGAAGTTGTAGTGTGAATTAAGCATTCTTGGAAGATCTCGAGCAATTGCGTATTTTTCAGTTTGCTTCAAAGATATGACACATTTTGATCTGATACGTTTGTGTAATGCTGCACCGAGGTTGTTTCACTGGATTATGGACAGGATACTTTGGCTGTTTTCCTAAGAATTAGAGTAATCACTCTAAGCCCAAATAAAAAGAAAAGGAAATATGTCGCGGATAACGTTAATATTAAAGAAGCAACGTTGATGATCAGCACTATTGACGATGATGTAAGTAGAATAACAAAATAGTTATTGTTTATATTATCATTTAGTTACACCTCTATCTATTAAACATTTATATGTAAATCATTCATGAACAGTGAAGTATCGTATGAAGTTAAAAAAGAAAAAAAAATGTCAGTTCCTGCACCTGTATAGATACGATAGGCATTTGCAAGCACATGTTCTTGATCTCTATAGTACAGGGTGTTCACTTTCTCCATGTACAAATCCCTGAATACTGCAAGCAACTTTGTTGAAGTAGATGAAAAAAAAACAGAGAATATGCCAGTTAAATTGTTTGCCTGGAGATGCAGCAAAATGCGTGCGTATATTGAGCAGTGAAGTAAGAAAGTGCAATTCTGATGAAAGAAATAGTTTGGCAAATGAAGCTGAAGTAGAAGAAGGCATTCATCTTCTAAAAACAGCTTTGATACTTTTTGAAAAGATTGGCAAACGCCACCAGGAATCCCCATCTCATCAAACTTAGTTTTCTTTGTAAACTTAATAAATTATTATTTTCTGTCTATTAATGCTGTAATATTATATGGCTTTCGAATATTTGAGTATTTAGATTTATTCTATTTTTTGCAACTGATAATTTGATTTTTCTGTGATTGATAATTAAAAAAATAGGATTCTCTTGGGGTTGCCTTTACAAATAGAGACCCGAACTCCACAGAGTATTTTTGGGTGCATTTTTGGGTTCCCCAAAATAACTCCGCATGAAGATATTTTGAGGTTTGGATCTCCATTTTTTTTTTACAGTGGGCAATGACCTTGGATTATATCATTTCTGGAAGTACTACAAATAAACATTGATAGAAAGCGGGAAGTCTTGTTATTGACATAGTTCCTTTATCCGAAGACCCCTAGCACAAATTAAGCTGGTATCATACCAAAAAAAAAAATATTATTGGTTCATCATTACACGTATATCAATATTAGAATTTAATATTATTGTAAATTTACATAGATGAATGATACATCAATAAAAAAAAAGAAATATTTAAGTTAGAGATAGTAATAATAAACTTACACGATTCGGGAGCATGAAAATAAAAAGTATCCCTCTCCTTGTCTAAATAAGGCAAAGAGCCGTAAACATGAATATCCTCTTGGTACCCCCAAAGAAAGAAATAAACAGTACACCATCGTTATACCACTTACAAAAAAATACATATATTAATACATAAATTTTCATACAGAACCACTTGTATTAAACATATTTAAATGAATAAATAAATTACAAGAAAAGAGCGAAAGAAAAGAGACTCCCCATAGTTGTCAACTAAAGTAAAATATTTGCATGTTCGATCACGAGGATGCTATTTCATGAAATTACACGAGTACAACATTTCGCGCATTTTCTCATTTTCTTTTCTTTTCCTTCTCTTTCTCTCTCTCTTTTTAGTCGTTATTTATTTATTAAAAAAAATCTAAAATCTAAGCAAAACTTATTATTTGAAGCTATTATGAATAAAATCAATTTAAAAGATAAAGAAATTCAGCAGCGTATCCTCAATAAGAATCCTAGTTGGAGATTCGGTATCCAGCCTTCGGGTGGCCTTGCGAGAAGTCCGTATTTATCTCAACTATATCAGCCAAGCTTTTCAAAGATCAGGCAACCCAAAGAGGGGCATATCAAAATCATTTGTGATACAAAATGGACTCGAAACTTGATTGAATCCAGCGTTTATGATAAACGGGATGGAGTCTCTATGAATTCATTATCTGTCACTCAATCTTTAATCAAATCAGAAGAAATGAAAAGTCAATACCAAATAGATTATAAATCTTTCTTACTCATTGATATTTCTAGTTCAGAGAGCATCACAGATGAAGTAAACAAAAAATTGGTGGTCATCATGGATCAGTATAGCTCAAATAAGAACGATAAAGTAGCCTGGGAAAGCCTTCATACACTTTTTGAAGAATATGGTTTTCTTTGGCCAGAAGGAATAGTAGTTGGTAATTTTTTTTTCTTTTATTTATTTAGTGAGTGTAGTCTTAATAATCTTTTATAATCTAATAGGGTATAAACAATCCACTCATTTGGAGAATCTTTCTCCTAGTGAAACGTTAAACAGAGAATATAATGTAATAAGTTCCGAGTGAAGCAATATAAAATTAAGTTTATTGACAAAATTTTTTTTTTTTGTTTCTTATTCTTTTAATATATAAATACTATGATAAATAGTCGATAGATCTGTCCCAAGAATTATTCACAGATGATTCAATAGAAAAATTGACTATTGTTAAAAGAAAGAGCCTAAAACCCATTTACGAATTCATGCCATCGAATCTCAAAAAATTTATTTTGAATATCTTTAAGAATAAAATTCATGATTTGAAACTAGAGACACCTGTTCGCTGGGATCAGAAGTTCAAGTTAAAAAACATACACTCAAAACGCTATTTAAATCGCCATGAACACGTAAACGAAGAGTACGAGCCATCCATGTGTTCGGACCATTCCGATGTTCACTGTATTTGGAGTTTTCAAAGACCGACCCTGTATCACCGAGAGTTTTCGGAGGTCTTACAAGGGAGCGAAGATGTGTTTCTATGTTCGCCAAAATTCCAAGTGCCAGATATTGAACACCTTGTTATTACAAGTGAAGGACCAGAAAATGATTCATGTGGAATTCACCACGTTCACTTGAGCATGGATTTTCACGAGAAGACAAATACATGGCTGCTTGAAACTATCAACATAAAGAAGTCGAAACAAGTATATCCAAACGAAAGCTTGGATGATGCTATAAATAACTTCGAGTGTATCTTGAATGGAGACGAAATAAAATTAAAGCAGAGCGAAGTTTACCTTAGTACCAATGAGCCAATGCTTGGTTCCAGCTCATTCAGAGTCGGTGTGAGAGCAATCAAAAGAGCACTCAGAGACGAAAAGCTACCAAAGCATAAAAAAGGGAGAGATCTAAAAACTTACAAAAGTTGCGTATTACCGCCAAAAACGAATGATAAAGGTTGTACACATTTGGCTCATTGTTGCGCATCCCAGCTCATGGTAAAAGAAAAGTGTTTTCCACATTCTACTGAATGCTCTTGGAAAATTGAAATAATTAATGACAAGATACATCAATCAATCAATCATTCAAACAAACTAGAGTCTACAGATACAAGCTGCAATTCAGAATTTCTCGCCGATCCTAATCAGGAAAATCAACTTCAAGAAAATACGATTCAATCTAACCTTGACTCATCATCACAGCCTGACTCCATGCTAGCAATAATATCACATCAAGACCAATATTCTCAAACAAATTGTAAACCTTCAGAAAACAGTATAGTCCAGGTAAACGATTCCGGTTCTGAGACTATGAATAGAAATCGCAATTATGCAGATGAGTATCTTAGAAAGAACTCGGATTCAGATTTACATAGCAGGAGTAACAGCCTATCCTCCTTTTCAAGCAGCTACATAGATGAAGGCGCGTATATCCAGGAACATCCTGCCAAAGAAAACCAATCAATCAAAACACAAAAGAAGAGAAAAAGACTGTTGCTCAGATTAGGTAAAAATAATATCAAAAAGAATACTCTAGTAACCTTCTTGAAAAAAGTTACACTGGTATCCTATGTACCAAGTATTTCAAAATTATCTTTTAAAGAACCAAAACCAAGTAAATCAAGTACCTAAATTTCATCTGTCATTATCATCAAACTGTAGAGTGATTCTTGTAAATAAATTATGTGAATACATCTCTCCTTCTGTTCCTTTCCCCCTTTTTTTACTTCAGTTATATAGACAATGACATTCATAAGATGAGACAGTACTACACAAGTCTATAAGTAATTAAAAGGTTGTCCCATAAACCAATACATTCTTAAACTTTGAAGTAAAAAAAAGGAGTTAAATGGTGATATCGACGCTTGAAGCCTGTACAGTCTGTATTTAATCAACAACAACAAAAATTATCACTTAGAGCATCCTAACGGATTCAGTAATCTGGATCACAGATTTTAATAAAAAAAAATTGTTGTCCCAAACCACAGGAATCAGTGAGTCAATTGTGATCTTTTTTTTTAAAAAAAAAAAATCGTTCTTTTTCGATCTACATATTATTTTGTATTTAAATACTTTATATAATAACTTCTGAATTCCAGCCCGAACCATCCACCTCCCAACAACAACTTGCTACTACTGTTAGTAGATTTACTAGGACTCTCCATAATAAAAATGTTAAAAATCAAGTAAGAGAAGCAAAAAACATGGTCCGTCATTTTTTCGAAATGTAGATTGAATTTTTTGTAAAGTTACTGATCCAGATTACTGATTCCGTTAGGGATTCTCTTAAAACTCTTATTTAAACATTCTTAGCATGTATTTTTATTAATTAAAAAAAAGACATATAATATAAAATTACAAGGCAATTTCTTTTCTTTTCTGTTGTTTTATAAGCTGCAAAAAAAATGAGCCCTTTCTTTTGGATAATGAATTTAAAATAAAGAAAAGAAAAGAAAGGAATAAGGAAAGAATAAGTTTCTAAAATTAAAATAAAGTATATAAATTATATTGATATCAATTAATTAGCATTGAGTGACTGTTGATAGACAAGTTCACTATAGGTGCCATTCAATTTAAGAAGTTCCCAGTGAGTACCCTGCTCAATAACACGACCATTCTTCACAACACAAATTAGATCAGCACTCTATTTGTTATTTTTGTAAAAAGTAAGTAATTATTATTATTGCTGTTAAAATATTTCTTTACCTGGATAGTAGAAAGGCGATGGGCAATAGTTATGGTGGTTCTTCCACCTTCTTCTAAAATGTTATCAATGGCCTTTTGTACCAATTTTTCAGATTCACTATCCAAAGCTGATGTAGCCTCATCAAGTAATAGGATCTTAGGTTTACGAATCAAGGCGCGTGCAATAGCAATACGTTGTTTCTGACCACCAGATAATTGAGAGCCTTTATCACCAACACGAGTGTCATATCCCTTTGGAAGACTGATAATGAATTTATGAATGTTGGAAGCCTTTGCGGCATTTTCTACATCTTCTTGTGTGACTTCAGTACCATCATCCACACCGAACCTAATATTTTCTCCAATGGTCATATCAAACAAAACTGGTTCCTGACCAACAAGTGCCATATGACTACGTAAATTATTAAGAGAATAGCTAGCTACATTATGATCATCTACTCGAATAGTACCACTAGCAGGATCATACCATCGTTGAAGCATACCAATTGTAGTTGATTTACCACATCCTGAAGGACCGACCAAAGCAATGGTTGTACCAGCTTTACCGTGCAATTGGAATTCGCCATTAAAAACAGCAATATCTGGACGGGCAGGATAGCGGAAAGTAACGTTTTCGAAGTCAACTTCGCCTTTAACTTGTCCACGATTAATCTCAATACCTTCTAAGTCAGCATCAATCTTTGGTTGGCGTTCAAGTATCTCGAATGCAGCAACGGCGGAATATTTAGCCTTTGCAAATGCTAAGAAAGAGCAAAAGGTAGAGAAATATAATATTAATAGAAAGTAATGAGAATATCAAACGTTTATTTAACTTACTTGTAGTGAATACAGAGCCTCTACCAACACCTTGAGCGGTGATCATAATAGCCATCATACAAGTAAACATGTTTTGAAAACCAAGGCCTCTTTCAGCGACAAGACGGACACCAGCATAGAAGGCAACAGCGTTTGTATATAGAGTAATACCTTGATGAAGAGAATAACCAATAGATGCCATATAGGCTTTATTTGTTGCAAGTTTGTGAGGGTGGTCAGTAGCTTTATAATATTTATCTTCAAAGTATATTTGTTTATTGAGAGAAGCCACCGTACGAATTTCTTTAATAGCCTCACCGGCAACTTCACCACTTTGTTCATTAGCCTTTTTAGTTTTGTCTTCAAAACCACGATGGATTTTAGATTCATAACCAGTTGCAAAAATAATGAATGGGGCCATCAAAAGAATGATGAGAGTAAGTAACCAACTGTTAACAAATGCAATTACCAAACCTATAATAAAGGGGGAAAAAAAAGGATGAGAAACAGGCTTTATAAAAAATTAACATAAGACTTACCAACAATAGCCGTAACGGTAATCTGAGTAATATCACCCCATGTTTTGGTAACTAATTCGTTTACATTCTTTGAATCAATAGCAAGTTTTGATGTTAAAGCACCAAGAGAATTGTCCTCGTCATCATAAAAGCCTACTTCTTGTCTCATAAATGCACGGAAGATATGTCCACGTAGACGCTTAGTATAACGCTCACCAGCCACTTCAAATGAAATGACTTGAGTAGAAAACGATGCAAATGCTACAACACCAATGATAACAAAAAGGAATGCATAGAGGTTAGAGCCACTCATAGGACCAGGAGGAGGTCCTGAGTTAATAAGAGTAATGGTTACTCTAGAGAAGATAAGAGCAAAACAAGGGAATACAGCACCAGCAATACCAGCACCACACACACCAGTAAGTAATAATGGCCACTCTGGTTTCATTTGTTGCAAAACTTTTCCTAGAGGAGCACTTTGCTTCATGGCTTCTTCACGTTCTTCCTTTTCCTTTCGACGCTTGAGTTCATAAGCATCGACTGAGGCGCGACTTGTAGTACGGAACAGATTAACAATGGTCTCTTTTTCGTCGACAACATCTTCGGTCTTACGTTTATTCTCTGCTTCAATTTCTTGTTGCTCACGTTTTAAAAGTTCTTCAGTATTCAACTCCTCTACATCACTGCCTTTTTGTTTAGTGGCGATCTCTTGCTTTCTGACTAAGTCGGCATAAACACCATTTTGAGCAAGTAATTCATTATGGGTTCCTTGTTCTATCAGGTCACCATGTTGCATAACTACAATAAGATCAGCATTACGAATGGTAGACAAACGGTGTGCAATAACAATGGTAGTACGGTTTGCTGAAGCTGCATCTAATGCTTGTTGCACTAAACGTTCAGATTGAGTATCTAAAGCTGAGGTAGCCTAATATGGTGGCATGGAAATTATTTAATGTTTCGGCCAATTAAAACTTATTTTAATTTTAAATATTTACCTCATCTAATAGCAGGATGGATGGATTCTTAAGAATAGCACGGGCGATAGCAATACGTTGTTTTTGACCACCAGAAAGCATACCACCATGCTCACCAACCAGTGTTTCATAGCCTTCGGGTAATTGAGAAATAAAGGAGTGACAGTTGGCTTTCTTACAAGCTACGACAATATCATCGTTGGAAACCTCTTCATCAACTCCCATAAGTAGATTTTGCTTAATACTCATGTTGAATAAGACAGGTTCTTGACTCACAACACCAATTTGTTGGCGAATCCAAGAGACGTTGTAATCTTTTAGGTTGTGACCATCAAAGTAGACAGCGCCTTCATTTGGGTCATAGAATCTTTGTATAAGCTGGACTGTAGTAGATTTTCCCGATCCAGAAGGGCCAACAAAAGCGACAGTCATACCTGGATGAATTGTGAGATTGAGTTTCTTTAAAATAGTAATATCTGGGCGAGTGGGATACTTGAAATGGACATCACGGAATTCAATGTTTCCCATAACTTTTTCGGCGATAATACCTTCTTTAGAATCAGGATCAATGTCTGGAATACGGTCAATAGTTGCGTAAATTTTATAGGCGGCACCACAAGCACTTGATACAGCAGATAAATTGGGAGGTAACATTAAAAGAGAAATAGCACCAATAATCATAGCAAAAAAAACCACAAGTACGACACTACCATCGAGTTTTCCTGAACGGGTAAGAACACCTCCATACCAGAATGACAAACCGTAAGTACAAAATAGAATAAACATAAAGGTACCAAAACCAAAACCAAGAATAACACCTCGTCTAATACCAGTTTCCTTGGCCTTTTCAAGTTTTTCTTCATAAAGTTTTGCAAATCTTTCTTGGAGAGAGAAGGAATAGACAGTTCGAATACCTGAAAATACTTGTTCAGCAACAGTTCCAGCTTCAGCATATGAGTCTTGGGCTCTCAAGGTATATTTTGTAATAAAATAGCCCATGGCACCACCTGCACCAGCCAAGAGCGGAATAGTTGCAAGCATAACAATGGCAAGTCTCCAACCTTTGATAAAGGCAACTATAAATCCAGAAAGAAACTGAGCAACAGCAGCCACAAGTAAACCAAATTTCTCTGAAATACCATCTTGGATAAGCTGAGTATCTGTTGCAAGACGAGTGGTGAGTGATCCTTCTTCAGCTTTATCAAACCATCCCATATCCTGTCGAAGAATAGAATGAACGTACATATTACGAATACGGCGAACTTGGTTTTCTCCAGTCATAACCCAAAAGCAATTGGCCAAATAAGCTGCAACCAAGACACCTGTTCCCATATAAACGAAAATATAGATAAGTGGTAAAACTTGAGGGAGCAATTTTGAATAATCTCCTGAGGCAATAGTCACTCCCATAGTACCCAGGAATTTACCAAAGAATATAATAGAGACAGGCTGTAATGCGCCAATACCAGCAGAACACATTGAAGCAATGACAATCATAAGTAATTCCAATTTTGTTGCAAAACGGAATAGCTTATATATAGGGACTGCAGGTTCTTTCTTCTTCTTTTTTTTCTTTCCATTTTCATCTGTCTCAGCTTCATTTTTTGATTTCAGTTGCTGTAGAGGAATGGCTGCAATTTCCTCTTCAAGTAAATTGATTTCTTCCTTTGTAAGGTCTGGTTCGGGTGACGGTGTGGAAGTTTCACTGTTTCGTTTTACCTGGTCCACCGTCTGTTCCGTCGTTGAGGAACGCGACGAAGGGCTTTGAGGGTTCATAGTCCAATACTTTTATTGATATATTATTACAACTAAAGGATTACGAATCTCTGTTGGGAAAAAAAGTAAATCCAAATCACAAAACCACATTATTTATATTACTGAATAGTAGTACAAAACCTCTCGGTACAATGCTATTGCCGGGCTGATCCAGCCAATAAATAATAAAACTATCACAATGCAAAATGCGCTTTGATTTATATATTCAAACTCCTATTGTTATTCGGCACCTTCTCCAGGTGGCGTATGATACTTTTAAGCTTCATAAAGCGATAAACTTCCATATGAATCATATATGTTTTCATTTATATTATCTTTTTTTATATTATTTGTTTTCATTTTCATTTTCATTTTCATTTTGATCTTTTTTTCTTTTTTTTTTTCAAAAAAAAGAAAAAAAATTCACAAATACTTCTAAAATGTTTGATCTGACATTTAGTCAACTGCTGTTTAAGATTCTTGTTCTATTAATTCCAAAGATTTTAAGTCATTTTGTAAGGTATTTTTTTCTAGGTTAAGTTTGACAAGAAGTTGGCTAATTAAAATAATAGTATCAGTCAGTATACTTTCGTTATAGTATCATGTTTAAACAGTAAGCTCAAATAAGAAGAAAAAAAAGAGCAGATAAGAGAAGCTTACTTGTTTTTGTCTTTAACTACATTTGGTACAGAATCAAAATATCCAGGTTTGGCCATTTTTTGTGCCAGGTTTTCCAAATTTTTATTTACTTTACTAAGCTTTTTAGCGATTTGCGCACTCTTTGTTTGAATCAATACATTAATATCGGCGCCTTTTGTGGTTGCAGCTTCAAGTTGAGCACGAATGATCTCAGTAGTTGGGACAAGTATTTTCAAGTTCTCATCTATCACTTTTGATGTCCAACTACCTGATTCAGGAATAAACTAAGAAAGCCAAGAGTGTGATAAGTACTACGTATACAAACCCCCCCCCTTCGCATATCTTTAGTATATACCTCTGAGTCTTCAACAGATAAACTGGAAGCTTTAATAAAGTTCTTGATCTCATTTGAGTATAATTTCAATGGTCCATCTTCGATCAGTAACTTGGGGTCACTACACCAAATAGTGAAAGGCAATGACTTTCCGATACCAATTTGGTATCCCTGGCGTAAAGATCTTGAAGCATGTATGATTGATAGAATAGTCTAGTCGATAAAAAAGGAAATTAAATCCTAAAAGGACACACAAAATACATCATGTCTGGTATCCTACCTTGAAGTGTTCCTCCACGTTTTCATCTTGTAATTTCAAATAGTTATTGAAATCAGGGTATTTTTCAACCATGATGGATGGTGCATTTGAGTTTTGGTTAGTTGATGGAAGTGTGTTTCGCATAGTTTGCCATAGTTCCTATAACACCAAATTTTGTTATCTTTTCCGCATTGTTTTTTTTTTTCGAAAAAAAAAAAAAAAA
>VCJA01000581.1:0-11392 GCA_024139275.1 Backusella macrospora
AAAAAAAAAAAAAAAAAAAAAAAAAATGAAAAGAGAGATAATTAAACTTTTTGAAAATGACTTTATTTAACTTTGTATTTTATTCTAGTTTTATTTATGCTCAAATTATGCACTGAATGTAATGTCTCTTTGCATGGTTTGCAATTATGTAAGTAGTATAGTATAAAATAAATGCTATGCTATATGCTGTAGATATTAGTTACAGTCACAATCTTCATCGTTATTACGGTCTTCATCACAGTTGTCACGACCATCATTACCATGGTCGTTATCACCATCACCGTGTCCACCATGGCCGTGTTCACCATCACCGTTATCACCATCACCGTGTCCACCATCACCGTGTCCACCATCACCGTGTCCACCATGACCGTGTCCACCATCACCGTTATCACCATCACCGTTATCACCATCACCGTGTCCACCATGACCGTGACCACCATCACCGTTATCACCATCACCGTGTCCACCATGACCGTGTCCACCATCACCGTTATCACCATCGCCGTGTCCACCATGACCGTGACCACCATCACCGTTATCACCATCACCGTGTCCACCATCACCGTGTCCATCTCTGCCACTACAGTCGACATAGTGACTTACATCGCCACCTTGACTGAGGATACGGGTGATTATATCGATATTTGCATTTGCTAGTACACAACCGGCATCAAGATTATTGAGGATATTATCAAGAACATGGTTTACTTCAACATTGGTGTTGGATACATCAACAAGAGAAGCACAATTGACAGAAGAGAAGAGTGTGATAGCAACTAAACTAAGGCTGAGAAACTTAGCGTACATTTTATTATATATTTTAAAAGTTAATAATTGAAATAGCAGTTGTTGAAAAAATTGAGAAGTGAAAAGTTAGGTTTTTATATCAAAGCGTCGAGGAAATTTGAGGGTCAATCTTGGTAAGGAGGAAATTAAAGTAACTGGGTCCTATCAAAATAAATATAAATACTTGTTGACACCTCGCATGTTAAGTTTACGACTATGAAGAGATGTTTAAGAACCTGATTTCACCCTTGATAATAAATTCATTGTCAGGCACTGTTGTACAAAAGAGGGGTATAGTAAATGATCTACATATCAAAAAAAATATATAATTTTTACACTAAATATAATTTAATAAAAAAAACACCAGAAATACATGTTCTTTTAAGAAAAACAAAAGAAAAATATCAATTTTATTATCAAGGCTTTCACTTTGACACCTGTATATCATTCTATATCAATATTTATTTAATCAGATACCCTATCTTATTTTAGATGAGCAAGGAGGCAGAGAGTCACCAAAACTCACTCCTACCTAATTCTACCCCTATTTGCATAAAGGTCTTTTACAGTATTCCTATTAGAATAGATTTAACGACATTTCACTGGTTCGTTCTGGGCAGCCACCATAGTCATATTGATTCTATTTTTAAATTTATCAAAAACCACCAAAATAACGAAAGTACTTTAACTTAAACAAATAATACCTGTTGTATTATGTATACACATGTATGTATGAAAATCTAAACAGAATAACAATAGTAACGGTAAATAAATAAATATAAATAATAATGCTGATATCTCCTGCGTATATTATTTAATAAACGATATAACAAATTTAAATGAATAGTAGTAATTTAATACGTTTATAGAACAAGAAGTAATATTAGAAGTATTTGAGAGCTAAAAGTAACTGTATTACAAGTACATAAGCATAAGCGCATTGATATATCTGTAATAATATTATATACATGCACTTTGGTTCATATATAGATATAATCAAATGGGTCAGAATATTATTTTTCTTAGATTACCAGGCAGATTAGATATCATTGAGATTACAAACATGCTAGAAGATCCAATTTATATATAAATGATATAATATAACATTTGTCAATAATTTTATTCAAAGTTATAGTTAAATTATTTCTTTCAGTGCTGTTAAATATATCATATATTAGATTCAAAATGATAAACGCCCATTTAAAAGTTTATTAAAAAGAAGTACAAATACAACTATATATGATTGCCTCTGCTATTATTATTAACTCAATGCATTGCAGAGTCTATTTTTCAGCTGTTCCCTTCTCCCTTTGATTAAATATTTCTTTGATCTACAAAGCAGCTTGTATCTGTACATAAAACGTGCAATTGTTTTTAGGAGACTAATAGATAAATATAGTGACAGATGCATAATTTTGAAAGTAATGAACCAATAGAAACTAGTGGTTTGTAAAACTAAATTTTTGACATCAACCATCACTTTCATAATAGGCGCTCTCATTGGTTTCAATCAATTATAGTGCATGCTTAAAATTTGAAACTTAATTACAGAGGAACATTAAGAAACCAATTTGTAATTGGTGTTTAAATTTATATTATCTTTTGTTATAAAAAGGAGCACAGGATATAAAAATAGCATGATTATTTTCCTTTATAGATATATATTTTACTACTTACAAAAAAGAAACGGGGAGGAAAAAGAAGGAGAGGATAAAGCCAAAATAGAAAGTACCCGATATAGTTTTTTTTTTTATAGTCATAAAAAGTCTACTTTACTGCATAACGCCTATTTAAAAACTTCTCATAGACATATTTACGTTATATCCTCAAAAACATAAACAAAAACAAAAACATAACAATAAGGTAGTAGCAGGGCAAGGCATAAACAAAACAACACTAGAAAAATACTCAGTGATTATGTAGTACTATGTGGAGGCATAAATATTCATCTTATTTCAATTATTCTTTTAATATGGATGTTTTATAATTAATAAAACAGTTTTCTTATAAATATTAATATTTGTTCTCCTTGCTTTAAGCGGCACGATATTATACATGTATTAATTTTTTTTTTGTAAAATTACTACTCGTCATCTGGAATAGTCTTTGAGCCATTATTTCTTTTTATCATTCTGTTGTTTCTCGGTAGAGTAGGTGTACCCTCTTCTGTTTGTATACTTTTTAGTAAATCTTCTGCAAGAAGTGCTACCGATTCGCTTCTTTGGATTCTCTTTTGGCGCGACGAATTCTGCCCTGATCGTTCATTTCGATTTCTCTTTACGCTAGTATCCAATTCTCCAGCTCTTAGTTTGTCTAATAAATTATCCATAATGTTCTTGTCTTCTTCAGTTCCAGATTGACCAGCTAAGGGAAACAAAAAAAGTTAGTTATTGTTTATCATAAACATGTTCTGGACTTACAGTCGCTTGTATCGACACCACGGAGTCTCTGAGCCTTTATTTGTTCCCTACGTGCTTCTTCTGCACGTCTTGCTTTCTCGATATTTTCAAGTTTCTTTTTTGCAGTAACGTTATCACTCATGGCACGCTTTTGGTCGTCGTTATGTTAGTATTTTATTTCATGTTTACAAAAAAAAAAAAGTCTTTTCCTACCTCCCAACTAGATGTGAATGTTTTAAATATTCCAAAGAATTCATCTGGCTTCATTTGATCTGGATTCTCACCATAATAACTTACAACATCGCGATAAGCTACATCCATAGAGGTATATATGACTTCCAACTCTTCAAATTTTTCCATGGCTTCGTCTCTAAAGTTTCTCATTACTTGCACGAAATTATCTCCGTCTGGAGCCTCGTAATCGTCATCATAATGAGTATCCAACTCTTCGATCAATTTTTGAAGACCGCTACGAATTTCATTGTAATCCTTGACCAAGTCCTGCAGTGTAACTAAATAAAACAGTTATTTAGGCTACACAAATGCCAGTCGTTTTTATTTTACCTCTACAAGCAGCTCCACTTTCTTGCAAGTCATCCAAAAAGCCATGAAGTCTTGGAAATTTGGATTCAACTGTATCAACTAAAAAGTGAAGCAAAGTTGTATTTCCTTCTGTTCCCTTAGTGTCAACCAGCTGCCAAAGGAAAAGAAAAAAAGGGTCAAGTTAGGTTTTGCAGCACTGAAATTTGTACTGTGATTTTACCTTATTAATACTACCAATACGAATTCCAAAAGCACCTCCTTGGAACGTAGTACCATTCATGAAATTACCCATGACAAGAACAAGCTAAAATATATGATAAGCACCTGGATTAAATGCACAGAGATCTAGCTTACCTTAAGTAGTTCTTTGAATGAATTGGACTCTTTAATGGCACTTGATGCTTCTAGAACAGATGTCATGTTCTACAAATAAATAAATAGATAAATAAGACTACAAATGCCAGTTTAAAATGTAGAGTTGACTTACTCTTGAAAGCTGTTGATGTTTTTCTGAGAATATAGAACGGAACAACATATTGTCAACACGTTCTTTGTACCTTTCTATTTTCATCATCTAATATAATCGAGTCAGATGGTATCATAATGTTAATTATTACTAGTTTACCTCCACACAAAACGTGTCCGGCTTCGAAAGCTGCTCTAAATCTTCTTCAGAAGCGCTCTTCACAAATACAGATAATTTCCCTTGTTCCTCTGCAGTTGGTACATTGACTTGTAAATTCATCAGTAAATTCTCGGTAATGATTGTATCATCAACGGCCAAGAATGCTTTCGAAACTTCAATAAATGCCATATGCTTTAATTTGGCCAATAATGAAATATCTAAACATAGAACACCACATATCAAAAATCATTGTTATACCCCAACAAAAAAAAACTTACTGATATTATATGATTTCTTTGGATCGAGTATACAAACTTCTTGCTTCTTCTCCTTGATTGCACGCTTCTTTCTTTCAATAATCTTTTGAGCGAAAATTTCTTCAATCGAATCAAATACACCCTTTGTGTTTAACTCATCTTCCAATGCATCCTCATCAACTTCACCGGAGCCCCACAATGTCTTCGAAACAAAATTGTGTTGAATTTTAGTCCATTGTAATGCTCTTGTTTTGACATTAGGTTGATGTCGAATGGCTTTGCGAGGTGCACTAACAGGTGCTGCATGTGCGCCTGGAGGAGGAGGAGGGGGCGGAGCGCCTGGGCCGTTTGGTGGAGGAGGAGGAGGAGGAGCACCTCCAGCTTCAAAAATCGTGGAAGAAGGTGGAAGTGGTGGAGGAGGAGGTGGTGGTGATATTCCAGTTACATTTACAGAAGAAATTGGTGGAGGTGGTGGAGGTGGAGGTGGAGGTGGTGGTGGTAGAGCGGTAGCTTCTGTAGTTGCTGCTACTGCTGTGATTGTCATATCATCATATTTAGATAATGTAGACACTGTTGGAGGAGGAGATGGAGAGTGATTTTCTGATTTATGAGACGATTTTTCTGACAACGGTAAAATAGTTGGCTGCATTTTAGATATATGTGTATCTGGATGAGGTATATTAGCATCAACTGATTTAATATCAGGACTCTTTGTAGATAATGGAATTCCAGACAAAGAAGGTAAAGATGAATTTCTTTCCATTGAGAACGAAGTTGAATCAGAAACTACACCAGCCAAACCAGCAGCTCCATCGCCATGATGATTGTTTTTTAATTTTTGCTCTAACTCTGCTGCCATAACACTAATTGGTTTATCCGAGTGATCACCTATCGCAGGATTCTCATCGCTTAATAATTCATTCAACTGATTCTTTATATTCATAGTAATTGCTACGCTGTCTTTGTTATTCTCTTTGGATAATTGAGCTGAAGCCGCATCATCGAGCCAATTCCTTCGTGATCCTACCAAAGGCGTGCGTCGAGTGGATCCAATAAGAGGTATAGTACCAGGTATGACAAAACCAGCAGGACCACCTCCAAGTTGTCCTTGAAGAGCTGACCGGAAAGAATTTGATAAACCCTCTGCTTTTGGTATATTTTGAATGTCTTCTGGTCGACCCTCTAGTATATCTTGGGCCTTAAGTCGATCATACGCTCTAGTTAAATCATCTCGTCCGAGCATAAACTGTCCATTCATATCATCTGCTTCTCCTGTGCTATTTACATTAGATGCCTCTGTATAGAGCTCTCGTAACTGTTGTTCCATTGCAGTTACATTCATTTCGTGCTCTTGTTGAATATCTCTTAATTTACGTTGCAAAGTTGAAATAGTACGACGTGACATACGAAGTAAATCTTCCAAAGAACTTGTTTTATCTCGTAACTGCCCTACCAGACCATCTAAATATAGAGCTCTCAGTCTAACCAAATTATTTTAATTGTATTCTTATAATGCTTACCTCCTTGTAGATTAATTTCAGTTTCAAGCTCATACTTCTCTTTGACTGCTTTTTCGTACAGCTTCTTAGCATCTTTGGTTTCTTGAATTGCTTTATTTAGTTGATCTTGTTCTGCAAATTTGTCAATTAGCATCGAGACAGACCACCCTCCCATTGAAGCATCATCCTTCAATCCTTTACGATCCATAACTACTTGGGTAATCAATTTATCTAATATCTGAAAGTAACGAACTCTGGATCATTGAAATGTATGATTTGGTCAATATTAAACATATATATCTAACAAAAGAATGCTTAAATTACTTACTGGATATCACCTTGAGCCTGAATCATTAACATGTGTTGCAAAGAACTTAAAAAGAAATTATAACTACGTGTTCCTTCTACTCGATCCAAAATGCGTTCAAAACATGCTCGTGGATCATTCATATTTGTTACAATCGACTCGTTATAAATTTCCATGATTTCATCCACATCATTTTCGTTCATTTGTTTATATATGTTGATATGACGCTTCAACTGTTCATTGTTAAAGTCCAACATTTTTTCCATAATTGAATCCAATCCACTCGCATTCATTTGAGATCGGATATGCATTCGTACTTCAACATCTTCGATAACAGTGATGATAGAATTGACGAGCATCATATTCGATAAGGCAAAGTCACCCAAGTGACTATCCGGAGCAGTACCTCCTAGCTTTTTAACATCTTCACTTGCACCTACCAAACTACCCATTCTACCACGTCCATCTAAAGTAATCTCTAATAATTTTAACCATGCATCAAATCGACTCAATTCGCCAAGATGTTCACTTAGTTTGTCCAGACCCTTTAGGACAATTTCTTGCCCTTTTGGTAAATCTACGTGACACACAAAAGCTAAAATTTCACAGACCAATTTTCGTGTTTGTATTGGAGGTGACACAAGTGAAAGTACTATGTGATAGATGCATTGGGGATGGGCAATAACTTCGCGAGCACCCCACTAAATTGTATAATAATAATATTTAGTAACAGAAGTTTTATTTCTCTCCATATAAACAAATTACCCTATTATTGATGAGTGATTTGAAACACTTTAATATTTCCACTTCCATCTGAAGGTCAGCTTCTGTCCTATGAATATTTTTTTAATTCCGTTTTATTGTTTCCAAATATGGTTATTATATAACTCACTTTTGGTCTCTTTTATTCAACTTATCAATGACGTTAGTTATTATTTGTAACCCACTTGACTCAATGAATTGACGAACCCAACTAATAAAAAAATATTACTTCGTTTGCTCTTTTATAACTACAAAATAAAGCTAGTTGGGATTACCTGAGTGGCATTGTTCTTAAACTGACTGCCAAGTGAGCTACCAATCTTGGTGTAACACCTCTCATATCAGGTTCCATAAATGTATCAATATAGTAATCAGGGGAATTTCTGTCCACCTCCTTGTTACTAGCTGTGCTATGTGTGGTTGAAGGGACAGGTGCTGTGATGTCAGTTTGTTTATCTTGAGATACCATTAACCATTTCTTTTCTGTGCTAAATCCTAGCATAACTGATCTTGCTGCAGGGTCATGAATTCCTCTTCGCGTCTAAAATAATTAAAAATAAGTTTTTATTTTATTTATTTTTTTCATCTTTAATTTTACCAGCATTTTTTCAAAGAGGTCTTTAACTTCGTTTTCTGACAAACCATCATATTCTATTGATCCTCTGTTAATATACTCTGGTATTTGTATTTAGTTTGAATTTATTTGTGGAAAAGAAGAAAATATGCCAGTTTAGATGATGACTTACCACGATGAATGGAGTTGTCATCGGCTGAAATGGAGGAAGATCGTGTTGTATATCCCCAAGCTGTCGAAGGTGGAACAGAGTTTAATTCTCCTACAGGTGGTAAGTGTCTCGGTAAACTAGGTGTTAAGCTAGAATCGGTTTCTCTTCTTCTATTCTTTTTTGTTATGTTGAATATTTCCATACGGTTTTACAAAAGAGGAGAGAAAATGGTAAAAAATAAAAAGAAACAATTTATATGAAGTTCTCTGAATGTTTGTCGGGGTATTGATTTTTATTGGTGTCTACTTTAAGGAAGGTGAAATAAATATCACTTTTCTCAAAAGCTTTACTAGCTTTTCATAAAAAGATGCTATCGGATTTTTAAATAAAATAAAGGGAACAATAAAAAAAGATATCATCCTGACTGAATATTTGTAGCAATAACACATTTCCTGATTCAGTGAGGACATATATACTTTTATATATTTTATTTGTCTTTCTATTTTCATAAATCAGGGTTAATGAATTGAAACAAATATTCATAATTTCATTTAACAAAAAAATATATACCACTTTTTTTAAGGAAAAAACTTGTACACTGATGTTTTCTTTTTACAGAAAACAAACCAGCATTTCCCTTGATCTTCTCTTACTTCGTACTACAATAAATATTAAGTTTCTTGGTTCTATCTATGCCAAATTATTGTTGTTGAAATTATTAATATTACTACTAATTTGGGAGAAAATACTTGTTATCGTCATTTTTATATTATGTTTTTACTTTCTTTTTATTTACACAAATAAAAACTCGATTGTATAATTTCTAACTCTTATCATATCAATGTATTGATTTAATCAAGCTATTCCACTATAGAAAGACCTTCAAGATTTCTATTAAATCTTTGTGAAAGCTTACTAGCCAATGAAAGTTGTGCATTAGCCACGCAATTTTCTCATTACGTTTTTGTTCCAATCCTACTCAAAGCCAACATGAAATTAGAAAGAGTCACAAAGATGCTCCAGTAAGGAGCTAAAATGGAGCCGATATATCAATTAGATAAAAAAGTAAAAAATAAAGAGTCAGCTAGTAAGTAGTTCTCAACTTAAACAAAGCAACAATTGGGTTTTACTTAAAAGTAATTTTGAATACATTTAAAGAAGTATTTCGTAGTATATAGTTAAATAGGAGAACACACAACTGTATTCAACGTAATAGTATATATATATATATATATGTGTGTTGCTGAGGGCGGATCATCCAGGAGTTTACGCTTAAAAAGGTGAAGATGTGTGTGTTTGCGTAGATATTTTTGTCGTCGCACAACAGCCTACTTTCTTTCTCCGTTATTAAGTATAAATATTCCTCATTTTTCTCTATCAGTCTCCATATACCCTTCTTTTTTTCAATTTAAACAACCCATCCCTTTCCTTAAAAAATGATATTTACCCGCTCCCTTCTTTTATTTACAGTCATTACATGTACTGCTTTCAACGCTGCTGTCAAAGCAGTACCTATCGATCCTACTAGCCTGCATGTTCCAAAAGCAGGCTTTCTTTTGACAGAGAGTTTATCTGAATATTATGAAAACATAGTCGATCAAGTTATGTTGGATGTATCAGAGGATGTTTTATTCTACCTACCAAAGAAAATGAGTCATGGAGATGTTCAGTGTACGTTAATTAGGCTTGACATTATCTTCATTGTGCTAAAGTTTTATTTATTGATAGTACGCCAACATGCTCAAAAGTCTATAGATCGCAATGTTAATTTCATGCGTGCCAGTTTACTAGCCTCCATCAATCCTCTTGTAGCAACAGATATTCCTCAAACTTCTGGATTGACAACAATCCAAAAAGAAGCTATGCTATCCATACTATTAAACAAAGAAAAAGCACATGATGTTGAACAGCTCGAGACAAATTTATTAGAATCGATCACAGCACTTAATAAAAAAATCAGTCACCAACTTGGTCTTATTGTTAACGCTAAACAGACCTCTACTATTTTAATTCGTCAAGCAACTGTAGTTCCTCGTTACCAAGATAAGTCCTCGGTTATAACTGTTGAATGGAAGTTGCGTCAACCATTCCAAATCAACGTTATCCGTGAGCAGTATGGAACTCAGGATACCACAGAAGAACGTGATTGGTTATATCAGCAATTTTCAAATATTGAAGCTTCGCTTTTAAGCGAATTTAACGACCGTGCAAATGAAGCCGTTCAGCTTATCATGGAAAGTTTATCACTTGATATCTAATTTATTTTCTTTGGAAAAGTAACATAACTCAAATAACATCCTCCTTCGACTCCCTTTTTTGTAACATTTATTTTGGGCCTATCGTTTTCTCTTGTCCTCCCTTTTTAATTATTTGTAACTTCCACTAGTCATGCAACTATTGCCCTCCTTTTTTTTATTACAAGAAAAAAGGGGTTGAACCCGATTGTTACACTAAATAATTAACAAAAAAAACTGTATTTAGCTATCATTTAATAAATAGAATCAATTTCTATTTAAAAAACTAAACTCCGGTATTACACTTTCGAGAAGCACTAGCTAATGGACATAATCAGCCTATTTTCCTCTTAATTAAATAGAAGTTTGATGTCTCGGTAAAAATAATATGAATAAATATATACGGAGAAGTAACTAACTAGAATTTTACTATGTATTAACTATACATTAAAACCACTTACTAATTCATCTTATCGACTTGAAGTTGCAATGTTAAGACTGAGGCATCGGAGCCAAGCTATTCCTAGTTGAATATATTCAGTTTGTAAATTAATTAATGATTCTTTATAGTAATAAAATCATTGTATTTTAAAATTTAATAAATTAGTTGGTGTTTCTTGAATCAAAAATTCATCTTTATTGTGATTTACAACAAATGTAAAAACTATATAGAATCAACAATAACAAAGCGTTTTTTCTTTTGGGTAAATGTTAATAACTCTAATCATGAATGGTGACTTTGTTAAACTTAATTGATTAGTATTATAAATTTTAACCAACGTTTAAGGTACGTATATTTGTTTTATTTACATTCAAAAATAAAAATTTACAACATATTTAATATACAGTCATCGTCATTTGAAGCCTACATACTTTATTTAGAAGTTATAAATATAAATATAGAATATTATGTCAAATGGTACCTACTTTTAACCATGAAGTAATTATGCATTTTGCGAATACCAAGTCAAATTAAATTAAACAAAACTCAGAAGAGCAAATGATCTCTCAAGGACAAAGCAAACTAGCTTTTGCGGATTTTTAACTGTACATTTATACCAATATTACTTTTTTCTTCAAGTTTATATTCCAAAGATTATACTAATGAATAATAAAAAAGTGATCGTTTATAATAGAGATCAAGTCATGAATAGACTTGTAAGATACAAAAGGAGAATTATTGATATTCATATCTAAAGTGAAAGGCTTTGATGTGCTCGATTGCGGTATTAAAAAAAAAAAAAAAAAAAAC
>VCJA01000581.1:17471-27776 GCA_024139275.1 Backusella macrospora
AAAAACATTTTGCTAATGGTTGGGGAAAAATCAAAATAGTATTTTAGGAAAGGAAATCTTACAGAATTGAAGTAATCTGATCCATTGGACATTCATATACTATAAGCTGTAATATACTGCAAAAAAAAACTTCGGTTCTGTAAGGACTTGGCCACCTTTCTTGCCTTATACAAAAGTCAGTTTCTTACTTAACAATTAATATTGTCAGATTCCTTTTTATGTTAATTTGTAACAATATAGCTGATAATATTTACCAGATTCATTTTTCTCCTAATTATTAGTCTGAAGGGAAAGAAGTATTTGTCGAAGAGTTACTAAAACATATAAGTGTGAACATATAAAAAAAAACATTAAAAGGTGGAATATTTAACATTGAGTTATTTCTTTATTTTTCTACGCGAATATTGTGGGTGTGTAATACGCCTTCGAAGTTTAAGCATAATAATGACTAGACATATTTTTACGCAACCGAAGTTTTTAGTTGCATATTACAGCTTATATTATGTGAATGTCCGATGGATCGGGTTAGTTCGGCTGCCTAAGAGTTCTGTTTTAGAAATTTTACACAAAAAGTAAAAGTATCTTATATAAGACAATCTTACTTGAAAATTTAGATCTCACTGCCTAATGATTCTTTTATAGTATTCAACACTACCTTGGTTTAACCTTATTAAATGTTTTTCTTGATGTAGCCTTATCTAAGGTAGCCTTGCCGAGGGTTTAAAGCCGACACATTTCCTATTTCCAATATGATTTTTTTTAAAAGAAAGGCGCAGTCGTTACGGTTAAACTTTAAAAAGAATGAATGTAACTAAACCTTATTCTTAAGCATGTTATTTATAAAGAAAAGCTTTTTTTAGAGCGAACCTTAGATAAATTCCGTTTTTTGAAGGCTGCTCTGATAAAAATGGTAGCGAATTTCCTTTATCTTCACTAATTTTACTACTTGGAAGATCCTTTAAATGGTGACTTTGTCAAGGGGTCATTGTATCATTTAAAATGATACATTTTAATACTATATGGCATTTATAAATTACTGATTAGAATAAATAAATATATTGCCATAGTCTTTTTCTTTAACAGAAAAGTACCATCTTCGGACTAGAAAGCTTTTTATTAGAATTTGATAAATTCACCACGCGAGATGATCTATTTTTTGAAAGAAAAGTAAATCTTAACTGGGCAATATGTTTTTAACGTTGAGGTTATCTGATCTGCAGTTACTGTATAACACCAATAGGTTGGTTTGCCAATCTTTAACTAAAGTTGTAAGTTTTAATCAGAATTGTTACCGTAATATTTATATCAGTAAGGTTGTCATAAACTATTGTATCGCATTATTCAAAAAAATTCTTCCCGGTATTTTTCCGCTTTTTCGTTTTTGTCATAAACAAATCATGATGCGACAAACAAAATATATACCATTTAATAGTATAGTTTTTCCGATATTTTTTTAAATGAAACTGCACTGACACATTATGATTAGTTCACAAGATAGATGAAAGAGAAAAATAAATCGCGTATGGAAAGTAAAACTGTTTTCTATAGTATTTCCGGATGGTTTTATCGTAAACTAGAATTCTCTTGTTTTAAACGCAGACTTCACTTGACGCATTTAAAAACATCAATAAAGAGGTTTATGTGTAATTATATTATAAAATCCGTAGAAAATACAACAAGTTAACTTGAATGCGACAAGTGAAGTTTGCGTTCACGACAAGAGAATTTAAGTTAACAACAAAATCATCCGGAAATACTTTATCATTGTTTTCACGGATAAAAGGTTTTAGTGACAAATTAAATTCAGCAGTGTAACAATAGAAGGGCGCCGTATGCTTGCGTATAAAGTGGGTATAAACACATGCGTAGGGTAAATTTAATCGTAAATTGGTTAAATAACATTTACATATAACTTCACTACAAGATTATAGGGTTCTTTCTCTATAGTTTATTACATAATTCATATATTTTTCAATCGACAAACTTCTTTCATTGTTATTTTTTTTTTATTTTTCGGAAAAACTATTTAAACAGCGACAATTTTCATACTATTTTCGTAAAACAGGAGTGTTTCTTTTCTGTTCTTTTTTTTCCTTGCTTCCTTTCAACATTCTTTGCTCATTTTCATTAAAGAGGGAATCGTATTATGTCTGAAGGTACTCCTAATTCTTCAGACAATACATTGTCTGTAATAAAGGTAATACTACACCGGCTTCTTTTAAAAGTAATAATTATAAACGCGTAAAAATAGTTTGGAGCAAAATATATTGCTTATTCACATACGCTTTTTGCCTATTGTAAGTTGAGTATCCCTTTTTTGAGTTGTGCACTAAAATTGGATGCTTTTTATATCTTCTTTTAGGTGCATTTTTTGTCGCACTTGCTGTAGGATGTTATACACATTATTATAAAATTGTTCAAAATGAATACTTTGGTTATCCTGATGTAAGTTTTCTTTTTGGGGTGGATTATATGGAATGGCTGGGTAAACTTTTTTTGTTCTTTCTTTTTTTTTAAAAAAAATCCCCTATGTAGGAATGGTTTCCAAGTGTAAGCGCCACTACAGGTGATAGATATCCAGCCAGGGCTATTTTTCAAATTTTTATTGCTTTGACATCAGGGCCTAGGTTTGGATTGGTATTTTTGTGGTACTTTTACTCCACAGTCTCGGCAAAGACAACATCAAAAGGGTTTGGTTTATTTTTATTAATTGTTGGTGTTGTACGCACAGTTTCATGTGGTGGATGGGTTTATATTACATCGACAGATGATCACTTGACACACGATATTGCCATGATTCTTTACTTGTTATGTACTTTACCATGGCAGTTGGGTGTATTATATTCTACTTCAAATCAGACAGCTTTAAGATGGAGACAATTATTTACTATAGCGTTTTTTATTACATTGCCACCAATGATTTACTATTTTATTCAGCACAAGATTAATCGAATTCCAGGAGGTATATATTAGTATTATTTTTGAATCAAAAATAGATAATGAGTTTTTTGGTAAACGTATCTCTCTCTCTCTCCTGTAGCTTATACCACATACGCATTTTTTGAGTGGTCTTTAATATTATACGATGTAGCATTTGATGCTGTTACCGCAATCGAATTCCAAAATTTTGAATTTTCTATAATCGATAAAACTGGCTCTCCAGCAGTACAAAAATCGTGAGTATATTTTTTGATCTATCATGTTCTAAAAAAGTACCGGAAAATATGACTTATGTTTTTGTGTTTCTGTTTACAAATGTAGATCAATACCATTTACAGAAAAGTAAGATATTTTCTTTAAATGAAAAAAAAGAGACAATAATAATGATAATGACAAACTAAATATCTGTTATAGCTCTCAAGATAATATCTCTTCATCAGCCTTAAGCTCTTTAGTTACACTTAAGGGTTTCGTTACAGAAACATATCTTGGTAAGATTTTTACAAGTATTTTTTTTTGTGAAAAATATTAACGCAATAAGTATATATTATTAGCCTTTGTGTTCTGGTCTATGCTTACCTCTTTGACTCTCTTGATCTGGTAAGTAATGATTTGATAATAGCGACGAGGCTTTTATTGATTTTTTTGTAGGTATTTCCCTCTATGGTACATGGGTATTTCTGGATTTGAAGCCTTTTTATTCATTACTTTGATGCCCATCGTCTTGGCAATCGGTCCTTTGAGAAAGTTAGTAGTTGCATACCGCGGTATATTCCATTTATTATCTTTGGTAGGAATTGCTTCTTATCTCAAAGTAGAACCTGTATGGCGCTTATCTTTGACAGCCATTGGTTTGGGAACTAGTTTAACAACCTGGGTTGCAACCTGGATTGAATCAAAGAAAAAAACAGGTGATTTAGAGAGATCTGCACTTATTTGGATGCTTGGTTTGATCTTGCATAATGTCGTTAAAATGGCTTGGTTTACTGAAAACCCTATTTGGCCCATCATGCATAGAGAAAACGGCGGACTTAACGATATCGGGATTATTTTGGGTGTTATTGCTTCATTAGAAGTATTCCTCAGAGATAGCAGCACAAAGAAATTGGATTCTGCTGAACAGAAATCACCAAATAATTCTCAGATTGTAGCTGGTAACTCATTTATGGCTGCTACCGGCTTTGGAGCCGTCTTGTTTGCTCTTCATTCTATGTATACCGATTCTTCTACTATTATGAGATGGACCGTTGATGGCTATCCCAATTATGGACCTGAGCCTGTTCCATGGGGTGTCGCTACCATTGGGGCATTTTGCCTTGGTTTGTTGATATCTCCTTATCGTCGTATTACAACCAGTTTGGGATGGTATACTGTTGGTTGTGGAGCTTGTGCTGTTTTCTATCTTACTTCTGCTTGGAATGGTTTTATTGGTGGTCTTGTTTTGGGTACCTATTTCGTCTCAATCACCCCTGCTTTTATCCGTGCTGTTTCTACAACATCACCATTTATCACTCTCTTCACAGCTTTCATGACTTATAATATTCTTTGCTTAGCTCACGTTTGGGTTGTCGCGTATGAGTTTGTTCCTGGAGGAGAGTATGCTCGTGAACACACTGACTATATCTTAATTGCATTGATGATCCTCACTGGACTTGGTGTTTTGAATTCTAATAAGCAGTTTGAAGCTGACACTAAGAGTAAAATTACACAGTTCCATATTCTTAAGCATGCTCGCGGCATGACCCGTTTGTTTATTGTATGTTTCATGGCTTTATCCACACTTGTTTCATTCAATCGTGTTGCCAATGCAAAGACCCCTTCCCCTTATACAACTTCCGAAAAATCTTTCACTGCTGGTATTTGGACAATTCATTTTGCTCTCGATAATGACATGTGGGCTAGTGAGCAACGTATACGTGATGCTATCCGTGATTTGGAGTTGGATGTTGTTGGTTTGTTAGAATCTGATACTATGAGAATTATTATGGGTAACCGTGATTGGGCTCAGTCAATTGCAGAGGAATTGGGTTACTATCTTGACTATGTAAGTAAATATAATATTTTTTGTTATTGCGCTATTTTGGTATAATTCAAAATGAAACATTTCAGGGGCCATCAAGTATGAAACACACTTGGGGATGTCTGATGCTTTCCAAGTTTCCCATTCTTAAATCCGAACACCATCTCTTACCTTCTCCAGTGGGTGAATTGGCTTGTGCTATTCATGCGACTCTAGATGTATTTGGTCAACCTGTTGATTTCATTGTAAGTCATAACGGGCAAGAAGAAAACTACGAAGACAGAATTCAGCAGACTACTGAATTAGCAAGAATTATGCGTACCAGCCCTAATCCATTTGTATTTTTGGGTTATGTTGTTACCAAACCTCATCAAGAGGTTTATCGTAAATTGTTTGAAGATGGTGATATGAATGATATTGATCCTAGTGACTGGGATCGCTGGTGTGAATATGTTGGATATCGTGGCTTACGTCGTATTGGTTACGCTCGCGTCAGTCACGGTGGTATCACTGATACTGAAATACAAACAGGTAAATTTCAGGTTGTAGATAACCCAAGAGACTATTGGAAAGCAAGTTATGAGAGTGTTCCCGAATCACAAGTACCGTTATTGTTAAGATATCCTGCCATGTTCCACGATCAGGGCATACGTGGACATAGATATCACGTTTTCGATAGACCTCGTTATTTTGTTCATTAAATAATAAACAAATATTTTTTTTTTAACCCATTTTTAAATTTTAACTGCGGTATTGTTGTACGATTCTAAATAATGAAACGTTATAAAAATGAGTAATAAATAAAGTATTATCTTACTCCTTTTTTAAAATGACTCTTACAGCTGAGGATGTTGTTAACCACTATCTTTTTTCAAGTCATCCCCGAAACCGTGCTATCGTGGACATAAAAAATAAAAAGACTGGGGATATTAAATTTATTAAAATTAGACATAGGCTTGATAATTTTTATGCTGTTAGTTTAGTGGATCCTATATCTTTTGAGGTGTACGCAGAAACTCAAACCAAGAGCGCCACTGCCAAAGTAAAGCCTATAGTTATTCATGGAACACCAAGTATTGTCCAAGTAGACCTACGCGGATCTTCTCGTATTGGTTTTGAATGGATATTTGACTGGGAAGGGGAAAAATACAGGTGGTAGGTCTTTTCCTTTCCTTTTTTTTTTTCACAAAAATAATAAATATACAAGTTCCCAATACGCTGATGCATTCTTCTACTTGTTTTTTTGTTTTGTTTTAGGGTTAAAGAAAGTAAAATGAGTGGTATTTTAGAGTGCCGATCAATTAGAAAATCTGGTATATCTATATTTTACATGTCATGAAATGCAAACACTTATTTTCATTTGAAATAGGAGATATCTGTATAGCCCAGTATCTGCCTAGAGTCTTGAAAGATGAATATTTTGGGATATTTTCCATTCTTAGATACAATATTATAAGGTGTAATCCTACTCAATCAAAGGAATTGGAACTTCTTTTATTCATGTCTCTTTTGACTCTACTAGATAAGTCAGATAACAACAGCTGGAAACGAGATCCAATAAGTAAGGGAGCCAAAGATGATATCAAAATTAGTGATTCTGCTTCAAGTAGCACTGCACCTATCATTATACCGTACGAAGATCCTATTCAAGAGAAATCCTTGAGAAAGAAAATAAAAGCGGAGCGAAATAATGAACAAAAGCTCAAAGTCATGATCGAGAAAGGTGTACGTAAATCTCAAAAACAGTTCCAAACAGGTCATGTTACTACTGAGCCAGGAAAGCAGGCGAACAAAATAAATACCGAGTCTAACATAAGTAGTAGCTCCACAGTAAATACAACAAAAGGTAAATATATAGAGTCTACAAGCGTTTAAACTAACCCTGATTACATTATAGAAGACAGAGTTACTGTAGGAACCCTAACACAATTATTTCTTGAAATGGGTAATCTGAGGCAAGAGGAGTGCCCTATCACCCCACCCACGCTATCACCATCTTCTGCCACAAGTAATCAAAGTAGAAGTAGTAGTCCTATATTAATTAAAGGTGATAATAATCACTCCACGAGCCATGATAAAAAAGACGCTTCGAATCAACCCAAAGTACCTTTATGTAATAATAGAGTATATAATCATCAAAAAAATATACCATTCAAAGACAGTCAAAGAGGGAGCCAAAGATATACATATAACCAACAAGACTTTCCAGGTTTTAGCTACTATAATTCATCCATTACATCACTCGTAACAGGTACCCAACGACCTCCAATTTCACGTGATCAACGTAGAATGTCTGCTTCCGACTACCCAAGTTATACATCACACCAGTATGCAAATGACCACGATCAACGTGGCATATATAACAGGTTTTCTTTATCTGAATTCCATAATAACGACAAATACTGATGCATGCGATAAAAAAAAAGATATTCATGAGATTTTTTTTTAAGAGAAAAATTTGCTTCTTGGCAAGTTTTTTAAAGAACAAAATAATAAATATAAATAAATCAATGAGGCTCTTGTTTTTTGTGATATATTTGGTTATAGTTATAATAATAGTATCTGCTCTTAAGAAAATATTGTACATGAAATCGCTTGACTTAGGATTTTCAAAACTTTGACATTTTTATCCTTAAGAATAGTTTCATCATGAAAGATAATAACTACGCTTTTATTAGAGTAGAAGTGTAGCCTTTTATACTATGCTTTTGAAATTATTGAGAAAAATATTCGTATCAATGAGAAAGTTTTCAAGTTATTGAGAAAAAAACCAAAAATGAGCGAGAAAACCATCACGCGCAAGTAAAAATACTCGAAGAGTCATCTTGTAATACTTCGACACGGATACAATTTAGTAATATATAAGCGTTTTGATATGTATATATTGCTCAAAATAGCATAAAAGAGTGAGATACATAAGTCGTGAAAACAATGTACAGGAGCATTATAGGATTTGCTGTTGAAAAAAAAAACGAAGAAGCTCGTTGCGTATAGTATAGCAATATACGTATCATAATAACACTCTTAAAGTGTGTTGAATTAGATTGATTATCCTCTCATGCGGTTTTCAATCGAAAAAAAAAAATCAAATTTGTACTTGATAACTACTTTGAACATGTGTATACTGACTTATTTTTCCTTGTTATATCATATTTACATCTATTCCGATACGACTTCATTGATCCTATTTGTAATACCTGTGTCCCTTGAGGCTCTTTCTTATTCATTGAAATGTGACATTATATTTATATATGCAACCAATTGTTCCTTTTTTCTTGACCCCATGTTTTTTACTCTTTCTCATTAATTATTTTTTATTTCTCAATTTCTTAAAATAAACAGTATGCCTTGTTTGTCTATTATATATTAGCAATAGTTTTATTTACAAAAAAAAAAAGTTCTATGTTTATTCTGTCTTTCTTCTCTTCTCCTTTCTTTTTAGCTTAATATAGGAAGGAACTAGTAATAAAATGTTAGACTTGATAGTACAATTGATATTCACTCATTGATTAACTTACGTTTCCTACAATAACACTTGGTAGATCAAATATATCACGTTTAATAGTAAAGCAAAAAGTGCAGGGAACAGCTCTCTTGGTTGGACTTAATAGAATACAAGTACTATGAACTGCAGAATCTGTATTGTCAAAGGCATGTAGGGCGTATTTTTCCCAATATTCGACAGCAGAAGGATCACTCATCAGCTACAGATAATTAATTAAACACCACTTCATATCATGTCTCATACATACAAATTTGCTCTATTTGCTTTACCTCGTAAATATAAGTTTTTTTACCAAGTATTAAATCGCGGGACCATTGGGTTAGTAGTGAAAACTCTTTTCCAACTAAGCATATTTCTCCTAAAACACCCAATTATTTTAGTAATGACAGTTATTTTAGCCTTAAACACATTTATATTCTTATACCAGTTCTGCGCCAGACAACTGTCGGTGTTCCAGAATAGCTGATCAGTTTTTCATATTCCAATAGTGTTCTCTGTAAACATTTTTCTGTAAAAATCAAATCATCTTCAGTTAAGTTCATCATTGAAGCAAGAACTGATGGTCGAAAAAGTGCAAGTGACCGACTGATCCTCATCAAATCCTCTTTACTCATTCTATCAAATTATGTTAGTCTTATCTCTAAATTTGTCCTTAAACGGTAATGTAATACCTTGTTTTTACATAATTAATTAAATAATGATATCCATCTGCATAGCTAAAGGGTTTGTTTGCACTGGCATAAGCCATTTCAGGCGTAATTATCTGATTCCGTCTCTTGACAGTGGGCCCAGCACTTGGAGTAATTGGACTTACTATTTTTGCAACAATAGCATCGTCTCCGTATGCAGACATTGTTGAAATACCCGAAATAGAAGGCTGTGCATTACCAATAGTTGATGCTGAAATTGAGGCAGTTTGATTGTGGTTGTTTTGATTTTGAAACATCTGTTTTAAATTAGAAGGTATAGATTCATTTGTATTATTGTCGCTTATGGAAGCGTTATTATTATTTGTATTTATGAAGTTTGGATTCATGCTATTATTATTATTATTATTAATGAGTTGTGAGCTAGTAGTAGGTGATGCGGTAAATGAGGCATCTCTAGGTGAAGACCAGATGTCCATATTGTTTAGATTGGATACTGTATCAGAAGCTTGCGTTTGACTTTGGTCTACAATGGGTGAACCAAGCATATCTGAAAGTATGGAATATTCTAGATTAGTAGCATTAGAACCAAAGCCATAATTGTTATAGCCTTCCATGTTTAATAGCGGATTAGAAGCATGGTTAATCATTGTAGGATCTTGAGGAAGATTAAGATTAGTATTCCTGGCTAACAACATAGATCAGTATTTGGCTACCTGGATTTACAAAGTTCATTGGTTGAAAAGAAGAGGATTCACGTACAAAGTTATTTATTGTATTAGCTGAATGAGAACTGAAGGCTGAATCGATTGAATTTGTATCTAATATTCACTATGAGTTATGTTTTTTCTACTTTGTTTACTTGATAAAAAAAATCAAAGATACCATCTCCATCTTGTAGGTATTTTGCTTTTTTCCTTGCTCCATCAGTGCAGGAGTTGGCAAGATTACGTTTGATGCAGCGCTGACAAGGGCGAGCTGTAAGTCGCTGTTAGCCTTTTAGTTTTTAATTAATGTTTTTCTTTTTATTAAATTAGAAAGACTCACAATCGTCACAGGTTAAATGAGCTTTTTGGCAGTGAATACAAGCTCTTGTCGCCTTCTTTTTTCTCTGTTCAGTTTGCTTTGCTTCACTAGAATCAGACTTCATTTATGAAAAAGAAAAAAAAAATTCTTTCAAGAAAAAAAAAAAA
>VCJA01000602.1:0-14235 GCA_024139275.1 Backusella macrospora
TGAGGATGACAGACATTGAAACATCATCGAATAAACTCTGTAAGAGTCGAAGGAGCGGTGGGGGTAGGCTGGCTGGGATGAAGGAGACTGGTAATAATGGACTGTTTTAGGTTATTTTTTAAAAAAGAGAAAAATTTAGTATTGAAACTGTATACGGGGGGGTTTATTTCCTTTATTAAGTATTTTCATTAAACATGATGCTTAGAAAGAGCTTTATGGAATCAAGCTTTTTTAAAATAAGTTGATGAAGAATTAAAAACCTGGATGTTAAATGCGAATTTGATTGGATAGAATTATCCAATCAATTAAAGATAACAGCCACTTGATTTAGCTGCATATATACAAGTATTGAAGTTTTGATTGGCAGGCAAGCTTTTTGAATATGCTATGAAATTTTTGATTGGCCAGGAAAAAGCTTTTGTTTTTATTTTTGAAAACCTTGAATTTCAAACGCAAAAAAATGTAAAAATCTCTTGTAAAGCTTTGATTAGGTTACACAGTCACATGGGTATAAAATAAGTGATCATTAATATGAGTTTGATTTTACTCTCCTTTTTTATTTTTTTTATTTTTTCCTTCCAATTAATTTAACTTAATAACCTTGTTTTTATTTTTTATTATTACTTATATCACTAGCAATGGATGGTGCTCATCCATTCTTATCTCGACATGTTCCAATGCAAATAAGTAATAGTCAAAAGTTATGTTATAGGCATCGACCGGATCTCGCCAAGAATAGAAACAAAGACGATATCAACATCGATCTATTACAAAAAGTATACCTTGAAAGATGAATTCAAATATATCTCTAAAGATACATATTAACGTATTATATTTAGCAAATGGAAAAGCTAGCTACACCAGACAAGGAAGTTATCTCTCATATATGGTCACTTTTTTCAGCAGCACCTGCAGACCAACGAATACTCATGTTAAAAGGGATAGTATCAACATGCTGCATGCCTCAACTTTCATTTTTACATAATGTGACAAAACCTTTACTACGTATCGATTTCACTGCTATTCTACCCAGAGAAATTTCTCTTACAATTTTCAGCCACCTCGACGCAAAATCACTTTGTCATTCTGCTCAAGTTTCTTCAAGCTGGAGAGACTTAGCTGACGATGATTCGCTTTGGCACCGCATGTGCGAACAACATATTGATAAAAAATGTAACAAGTGCGGTTGGGGATTACCGCTTTTAGATAAGAATCGCACACGTAAAAGGCACAATACCAGTTCACCGACTTGCGGTCCACTTCTTCAGACAATTACAGCACCTTTAGTAAAACGTATAAAGACATCACATGTAGAAAAGTTAGATATAGATCACTATCCCACACCTGAACCACCTCTTCGGCGACCATGGAAAGAAGTCTACGGTGAAAGACTTGTTGTGGAACGTAATTGGAGGACTAAAAAATGCGCTGTACGTACATTGTTACACGACCATGGCGTGATGTGCCTTCAATTTTGCGATATACTTAACCTCGTCATTACAGGCACAAATGACAACTTGGTTATTGTTTGGGACTTGAATACAGGCCAAATGCTACGAAAACTCAAAGGACATACACGTTGTGTACGCTCTCTTCAATTTGATGAAGCCAAACTTGTCACTGGCTCCATGGACCATACACTTAAAATTTGGAATTATCAGACTGGGCAATGCATCCGCACTCTGGAGGGACATAATGGTGGTATACTAGGGCTTCATTACGACTCAAGAATAATGGCAAGTGGCTCTACTGATGCAACTATCCGAGTTTGGAATTTTGAAGCGGGCGAATGCTTTACTCTTTTAGGTCATACCGAATGGGTTAACTCAGTCCGTATTTGCGAAGGTGGAGGAAAGCTAATATCAAGTAGTGATGATGCAACTGTCCGCTTATGGGACTTGGAAAGTAAACAGTGTCTGCAGGTTTATCGAGGTCATGTAGGACAAGTTCAGGTTGCCATACCAAGTCCTCACAACTTCACTCATTACTTGAATCCAAACATTGCACCAAATCAACCTCCTACAGGGGAAACATCAGTGCTCATTAGTGAGTCTGATATAAACACAAATCAAGTTCATTTGACAACGCCAGGATGCGCAACCAACACTCGTCCAGCGCCATCTACTTCTCGAACATTAATAACAAATGTCACTTCACCTAATAATGTTGACTTTATAGATAGTCATATTACCAATGCTAGTAATTCTGCCATTATTGTTTCCAGCTCTCTAGATAACACAGTCAAGCTCTGGGATATGCAGAGTGGTAAGTGTATGCGTACACTTTTTGGTCATGTTCAAGGTGTCTGGAGCCTAGCTCTTGACAATCTAAGGGTTGTATCTGGATCACACGATAAAACAATCCGCATTTGGGATATACAAACTGGCAAAAGCCTAAGCGTCCTTGTAGGTCATACTAGTCCAGTAACCGCTATTGCTCTAAGCGATACCAAAATAGTGTCTGCTTCAGACGATGGAGAGATTAAGATCTGGGACTTTCGATAATTACGATAACTATATAAAAGTAATTTAAAATAAGGCTAAAACTAATCTGCCAATATACCTTGCATTCATAAAATCATCAATAGTAACAATAAACCTTTTTTTTTTTTACTCATTCTTTTTTTTTTTAAAAAAAAACAATTTGAAACGGCGAAGTAAAAATGACGCGATTTACAAGGTTTATATCGCATTAATTATAAGTTTTATAACACATTAAAGTATGATGAAATTTGGATTCGCTTTCATTTAGTATTTTTTATTTTATTATTATTTTAAATTCAATGGAGGGTGGTGAAGAATGGTTAGACCAGACATTGGAGCAAATCATAACACAAACAAGCGCGTCGCTCTATACGAACAATTCCTATCCTTTTTCTGAAACAGATTTACAACTTAATACAATTAATAAAGATTATGTTGCTCATGGTAATTAACACAGCATATATATATATATATATATATTTGATGTATAGTAGATTGATACATAAAATGACATAAGAAAACGTATATAGAGTCCGTTACTTACTTGACGAACAATCTTTTCCAACTTTACCTGCTCAGTCACCCACTTCATATAATCAAATACAGAACTGTTTTAGATCCCAAATTGATCCAATAGATAAAACACAACCTTACAATTATATAAACAGCATTATGGATCCAAACGAAGAGGAAGAATGTAATTCCAGCTATACACAACAAGTAAACCCTGAAGAAGACGAAGATGAAGATGATGATTATGTCGGAGGTGATGGATCACGCTTTTATGGTAGTGACAGAGGCAAAATTTCCGATGATGGGGCTATATCCAAAGATAGTAAACGTAAACGAAATACAGCCGCATCAGCTCGATTTCGCATAAAGAAAAAACAAAAAGAACGAGAATTACAAAAAATAGCTTCAGAAATGATGGGAAAAGCAAGCAAAATGGAGATACGTGTGCATGAATTAGAACGAGAGATCAAATGGCTGAAGGCTCTTATTGTAGAAAAAAACGATTCTCGATTAAAAAAAGCTTGTACAGGAAAAACCCAGCCAAGAGCCTTTTTATTTTAGTAGCAACGGATAAAAAAAAATGAAAAGTGAAAATAAAAACAAAAACAATCGTTAATTTATTAGCCTCTGTAGGCTCTATATGAAAAGTAAAAAGAATAAATGATGTTTTATTATTCCATAAGAATTAAATAATATCTAAATTATATGAATAACTTGACACCAACAGCTGTATCATATCATTTATTTATTAGTTTGGAATGAGTGGCTTCTCTTATTCGAGTTCCTAGGAAATAAGATCATTTTCGCTATTGGTTCCTGGGTACTTTCTGATGATCAATTATTTTCAACACCAATCCAAAGTCTCCTAAAATGAAATATGGTTACTTTTATATATAATAGATATTTCTCTCTTCTTCTTCGCTAATTGTGATGATTAATCCATGTTTGCATAATACGCATTAAAATCGTCTTAATGAACTGCCTATTTTTTAATAATGAAGTGAAGAAAAGGGATCGGGTCCAGGCATATATTCGCGAGAATAAATAAAAGGTGCAGAGAAAGCTCATGACTGATGTTATCATGCTATTTTTCATGCTTTGATCTGCTCTTACAGCAATTATCTTTAATACAACATAACTCCACGTGATGAAGAATCGATTCAAGCTTAATTCTAGAATTGTGACTTTTTCTGTGTTTCTCTCTCTTTCTCTTTTCATTAGCAAATAAATAATAGTAGCAATGGATACTCATAATAATCCAGAGACCAGACTTTGGAAAGTGTTTCGTACTGTACACCAAATGGTTCATGACCGAGTAAGATTACCCTTTTTTTGGTATTTTTTTTTTAACTTGACAACAACTAATTAGAAGCAATTAAAAAGGGTTATCTGGTGTCTCAACAAGAGCTCGATATGGACTTGGAGCTGTTTAAGCGTACATTTGCACCTTCTGGTGAAGTCGAGTACGTTTCTTTATTATAAAAATACTCTTTATTAAGAGTGCCATATAAACCTTTTTCTTCTTCTTTATAGCCGCGACCACTTGACCTTTATAGTTCAAAAGAGAGATGATCCCACCGATCAATTACTTGTATTTTTCCCAAAAGATCTTTCAGTTGGTGTAAAACCTTTGAAAGTGTATTGTATTTTATTTATAACTGTTGATTTGAATTATACCTTACAAAATTTAAACCTGTAGTTATGTTGAACGCATGGCCCAACAGCAAATTCCTAAAGGTATCTGTATTTATCAAAAGAGTATGACTTCTTCTGCAAACAAGGCGAGTTTTTTTTTAAGAGAGAGAAAAGAAAAAAGAAAAAAAAAGAAAGAGAATGGAGATGAAAGGTTTGAACTGACCTTTGAATACTCAGGTCATTCAATCATTGCCTTCAAAACACTCATTAGAGTCATTTCAAGAAAGTGAGTTATTAGTCAACATCACACATCACGTTCTAGTTCCTAAACACGAAGTATTATCAGTCGAAGAAAAGGCAACGTTATTACAAAGATAGTAGGTATTTTTAGTAGAGAAGGAAGGAATGAAAGCGAAAAAAAAGAGACAATATTAAACACAGATACAATAGCCGCTTGCAAGATACTCAATTACCTCGTATACAGATTACCGATCCTGTCGCCAGATATTATGGATTAAGACGCGGACAGGTAAAAAATGATTAGCTACTGTGAATTTGAAGTTAGTTTAGTCTAGCCTAGTCTAATATCGACTTTCTATAAGGTTGTCAAGATTTTAAGAGAAAGCGAAACAGCTGGTCGCTATGTCAGTTATAGACTATGTATCTAGTTCTTATATAATATAAATGACAATAAGAACAGGAATAAAGAGAATAAAGAAAATAAAGAAAATAACGAAAATAAGGTTCTAATACCAATAAACAATAATAGCCTACAATTATACTTTATTTCTTCAAAAACAAGCTATGTAATCAACAATAATTAAAGTAGATCTTTTAACTTTATTTATACAATAAATGAATTCCAGATCCATCACACTCACTCACGCTTCTTTCTTCTTCGTCCTGGATGAGGCGCTCCTTCTACAATACGACGAACGAGAATGAATGCGGTTTCTGGAGAAACAACAATGTCTGAAAAAGTAATATAGTGGTTATTATTATTATTATTCTCGCTATTCGTCAGGTTAACATTATTAACTTACTTTGAATCATGTCTGCCATACAATAGCCCCCCAAGTTGGCTTGCCAGAAGTAAAAATCCTGTATAAAATTCCCTGCTTGGTGTAAGTTTTCGAGATCGCGTTGATGTTTGAGTGTGAGTGGATGGAACTCTTGGTCTTTCATGACACCCCACTCGGGATGTGTTTGCTTTTCTGTGTCAACCACAGCAGATGAGATCTGTTGGGCGGTGTTTGATTCCTCTGCCCAAGCTGCTGCCATGCCTCCGTTGAATGTATTTGGTGGGTGATGATGATGATGATATTGTTGTTCATGACTCATCTCATATCCTTTTCTCTTTATTTTTTTTTATTTATCTTTTTATAATAAAAGTTTTGATATAAAATAATGTGAAAAAGAAAAGAAAGAAAGAAAGAAGAAAGAAATAAACAAAAATAAGGAGGTTTGTAATAAATAAGTAAAATAATAAACATAAACATAAAATAAGGGGGTTGAGGTAATCTTTTTCTGCCTCTTTCATCTGCCACCAAAACCCACTCTTCTCTTCTTACCCACTCAGTCTCTCTGGCTAAACACTTTCTTTTTTTTTTATAAAAAGAAAAAAAAAGTTTATACTGACGAAAATACGTCATACAAATGGTTCCCTATTCGTTGCCCCTTTGGAAGTGAAATAGGTTGGACAAGAAATGGACAATGCTTAGACAACCAACGTCACCTTGGTTGATACTATAGTACACTCGATATGCAATGAATATAAGCCATAATCCACATGTAGCCACCAAATAAAATTTACGAGATGGTTTTTTTGTAAGAATGCTTGATTTGTCTTTCCCTTTCACTTGTAGAGGATTGCCTGCCTTTGCCTTTTTACGTCGTAAACCTTGATCGTTTACGAAAGGACTGGTCATTTTAAATGTAGATACCTTTTTACGCTCGATTGGTCTTTCACTAACAGAATGGGTAGCAGAAAGAGGTAAATGTCGCCGTTTTCTTGAAGGGCGATGTCCCATTTCTATTACAGGATCTGTCTCCATCGTGTTCATTGGCACTTTACCATCAGTGATAAAAAAAAACTATTCAAGTTATTTTTTATTTTTTGGAAAAAAACGCCCCAGTCACATATGTGCTTGTCTTTCATTTCTAAATTTGGGAAAACATCGAATATCAGTCCAAAGTGAGCTGCCCCTAGCATAAATTTGTACGCCTTTTATTTATAAAAATTGAAATACTAAATAGAATAAAAAACTTGAATTTGAAGTACTATGTTTTCTAGAGATTAGGTAGATTATTATCGATTTAAAAACAAATAAAAAAACTTTGAGAGTGTCATTTTTATCTTCTTCCTTCCACGCTGTTAGGTACTAGCTACTGCATCCCCCTCCCCTTGACCATTACCAACCACTACACTATCTACAAAGCCCCTTTAATAACCATGAACGACTGAGTACTACCAAATGGGCTGCTTATTCATACATAGTTGTATTTTCAATACAATACACTTGTACCTCTATTAGTCTTTAAATAAAGCTTTAGGGCTACTATTGATAAAACATGAAGTGTAATTTGAAGTAAATAATAGCAAAACGAACACTCAAAAACTAAAGTACATAATCAAATAAGATAGAATCAACTAACAATATATATTCTTAAAATTAAGAATATAAATATACATATCCTGTATTTAATCATATCAACTATCTACATCAAATTAGAAACAGTAGCCGTTGCCTTTTCATGTTAGGTTTTATTACCTTTCTATTTTATTATATTAAAGCGTATATAAATTTTAGACTGATGGGTGGTAGGATATATTTTATACAATCACACAAAAAAAAACTAACAGAGTATGGTAAGGTGGTTTGAATCCTAGCTAAAATGTTCATTACTTCGCCAAGCATTACATATTTCATAATCCTCGTCTCGAAGACTATAAACTGGGTTTGGTAGTGATGAAGTATCATCTGAAACAGTCTCCAATTCATAATATTCTGGATAATAAACATTCGGTTGATATAGTATGCGACAATTTTAAATAATAGAATAGATATTTATATACGGGAGTATTAGTTCGCATGGACTGAACTATAAAATAAAACTTTTTCATATGTTATTTTCTATTTTTTATGTATTTTTTAGTGTGTTATTCAGAAAAGCAATTTTATTTTGTTGTTGGGATATAGAGAATAAATTCAGTGTTGGCAGCATATTTGTGAACTAACGACTGGCTTCCTTTTTCTTTTTTAAGCTAGTCAAGTATGAATAACTCCAGCAGCTTAGAATATATGTACTTTGACGGAACCAGAGTTGCTTGACTTACTCCAAAGTAAATTTAAACTATATGATGTCCTGTCAATCATTTCAAATACTATTTATCTCTATACCTCTTCAACTATTATATTTTTTGGGTGGGATATTTGTCTTTTTAGTTAGACTAATGAGCTTCTAGATAAACGGATATAGGAACTCTTTATATTTGAAAATATATTCTTTTGTTTTTTGAAAGAGAAAATAATAAAAATGCTATTATAAGCACTTTCAAAACATTGCTATTTCCTTATGTGTAAAACACCATTACATAAATATCGTTAAATGCGTCGACAGAGAAGAAGAAAGAGTGAAAGAAGTAGAAAGCTTGTTTCTTTAAAGATCAACCCCCCCAATATGCTGTCTTAAAGATCTCATACTTATTATCTTAAGCTGATGATTCGAATGAAATTTAACAGTCTTATACTGAGTATACAACTATTATCACCCCCCTTTTATATTTACAATTTAATTTGTTTTAAAAGAGTTTAACCTTTTCATTATTTGAGTTTCTCAATCACTTAAATGTCTTGAAGGTCTACAAGGCAACACTCAATAGTTATATCCTAGTCATTTTCACATATAAATACACAAGTTATTATTGTATTTCCAGCTTTAATTAATAAATCAAGAAAAAAAAATAGGCGCCATGCTGTTATTTGTGTATTTTTCTTTTTTATTTTTTTGTATTCTTTAATTAGTGACATTTCAAAGAAATTTACTTTAGATAACGTCAACAGTAGCAGGGAATTCGAAAATGACGTCCTTGCCGGTGAGCTTCTTATAAACAGAGGAGAAAGTATCAAGCTTGTACTCAAGAGAAGTGGCATCCTTGGTGTCAAGGAAGACCTTGAGGGTCTTGGAACCATCAACCTTTTGACGGAGTCTCTTACCAACGATTTCGGTAGGGAAGACCATGTCATCCAAGATAGCATCGTGAACAGCAGTCAAAGTGCGAGATCTGGGACGGGGCTGCTTACCGTTGTTACGGCGACCAGGAACAGCCAAGATACGACGCTGAGCAACAAAGACAATGTGGCGGTCAGAGAACTTCTTCTCGAGTTCACGAGTGACCTTGGATTGAACCTTCTGGAAAGACTTCTGGGCAGGAACGGGGATGAAGACAACAATAGCCTTCTTACCAGCACCAATTTCAACCTATTTATTTCATTCGTCAATAAATTCAACACACACACATAATTCAAGTATGATCTCTATAAATACAAACCTCCTTGGCGGCGGTGATTTGAAGAGGACGTAATTCCTGCTTCAACTTAGCGTCAGAAGACTCTAAATCTAAGATAGCTTGAGCGACGGAGAGCTCAAACTCATCGGGCTGAGCACCGGCAGGTTTAACAATCTTGGAAGCCATAATAACTGTTGGTTGAAATAGTGATGAAGAGTTGTTTGGTTTAAATGAAGGTGATTGAATTATGAAAGTACATTTGTATATAAAATAGTATTGTGTGCATATATAAAAAGAAAAGAAAATATTAGTTAGTTTACAAGTCAATAAAATAGAAGTAGTTAGGTGCGAGTGTATGCGATTCAGTAAAAAGTTTATATCTTTCATCCATCCACACATTCATCTATTATCATAACAGAATCCATATTGAGTCGATTGATAAAAACAAAAACTTCTACTGATCCATGACACCTCTTTCTAACATTAAAGTCTAAATACGTACACGATGCGAAAAGGAGGGAATTTCAATGGTTCTCTTGCCTTGTCAATTTTTACTCTTTCAACCAAAATTCTCATTTCCATTTTACCGGACACTTTCTATCGGACTTTGATTGTCCGGCCCATACTTTGCCACAGTTTTTCAACTAAAAATTGAGACGATTTAGTTTTTTTTTGGATAAATCGATTTTGAAATTCAGACAATGTCACTCATCTTATTGGACAAAAGGAGTATGGTATTTCTAAAAAGAGAAGATTAGTTTTTAGACGAATTAGAATATGATTCAGATTTTTTACTTGTAAAAATCTAAAACTTAGAAAACCGTGTTTACTACGGCAATCTGGTTAGTATTCTTACTGTATTGAGTAAGCTGTAGGTCTTTCATTCCCTTTCCATACTGAGATATCAATGATCACCATGTTTTTGGAGGCGTTAGCATCTCGTTGCCACAGTGTATGATGCTACTGACTATTTTAGCTCTGCATTTATTATATTTTTTGAAATGATATTATTTAGAGATGGATTATCATTACGTATCACCAGCTTGGCATGTTACTCTTTTCCTCTCAAGAAACAAAAAAAATCAGCGTGACGTTATTATAAACTGATGGATTGCCTAAAAATAAATAATAATCAACAGTAAATGGGGTTGATAGTCATTTTTTTTGTATCCAAATTGATCTTACACGGCCAAATATCAACAGCTGAATTTTACACTCGTGCTGGATATAAAAAGTCAAACAAACGGATTTTTCAGTTTAAAAATGCACATATCCCTCCAGGTCAAGGTGGTGAACTCGATGATCATTTCGGTAGAATAGATTCTGATGACGGAGATGAAGAAGACAGCAAGGGTGGTGGAACAGAAGAAGCTAGGCAAGACTCTACGGAAGATGTAGGGTCTGATGAGGGGTCTGGTGAAGAAGTCCAAGTTAACCAAAGTATACAAGAGATCGAGTCCGAGTTACTCATCTACAAGACTGCTAATCTTGGTTTATACACAGACTATCTTCGTAACTTTTTCGAGCGGTTGCCTCGCCTCCTTGCCTTTTATAACATCGGGTTTTTCCGGTTAATACTCCTAAATTACAATGGCCAGAAACGTGCCCAAGCTGAAATGAAACACATTTTTATCAATGGAGGAAGAAAATATAATCGCGCAGCTAATAAACATCAATTAGGTAGACCAAGAAAACGACCCAAGCCCGAGTATTTAACTCTAAGAAGGCCACCAAGAGATCCAAGTAATCCACATCACCACGTTCCCCGTCCTATCGTTGATGGAAAGTGGAAGAACCTACCTCATATAAATGATAATATATTGTCTGTTGTTGTATTTGGCAGTAAAATGTTTCCTTTTAACATTCATGGAAAGGTATCAGGTCTTGTGAGAGTATACCTTCGTGTTCTACGGCAAGCTGAAAGAGATGGTGAATTGGCTGTGGTCGTTATCGATGAGTTTTATACATCGCAAGTATGTTCAAGGTGAGAAGAAAGACGATTAGGAGGAATACCGCTTAATGAAGATGAGATGCATGCAGTCTCAGTATACACTAACTGTAGGACTGTATGGCAGCGCGATGTCAACTCGAGCCGCAGCATCCATTATGTTTTCAAACACTTGATCACTGATGGGGAAAGACCAGAAGAATTTCAGAGATCTGTCTTACCCTCTGGTGAAACCTCTGAGTACCGTGATGAATCCTCTGGTGTATCCTCTGATGGTTTTTCCAATGGGTTTCATGACATATCTTCTGGTGAATCCTCTGGCACCACTTCCCATTCCTCGTAACAAAGACGAGTCGATGTTTACTGGTAAGTGTAGCATAATATTATTAACTCAGATCCAATTCGGTGAGACTAACTATATTTGTAAATAATATCAGTTCGCGTGTAGTAACCCTCAAAACAAACCAAGAGTTTTTTTTTACAAGAGCACAAAATAATAAAGTGATTTACTATCTAATTTTCTAAGGTTTATATATCAATCAATACGGATTTATATATTTTATTTTATATATTAGTATTAGTTAAAAGCAATCAGATTAAAATCATTAGGGTATTTTTTTTTTATAGTATCTAAAGTTAGTGAGAGATGATTTTCTATTGTACAATGGTGTGTGTATGAATGAGATGAGGACGTAAATTAAGGTATTTTCTTTTTTGGGAAGGTGTACATGTATTTCTTTAAGCAGCTGGAGCAGCATATCCGGATATCCAACCCAAGCGATGAGATCGATTGTTGGTTTCACCATTAGCATTGTTGCCACCTATTTGTAAAGCTTCAACAGCAGACGAATTTTCCAGACAGTAACGAAGCAAAAGCTGACGAATATGTCCATAAGAATTTCTACAACCAGACTATGTAAACATGTAAAAAATATATTTGTTAGTAAAAGAACATAGCTAGTACTGATGAACATATTAATGACTTACCAAAGCAGCACGCTCGTACCAAACCAGAGCCTCTTGTAAATTCATATCAACACCTAATCCATTCTCGTAGCACAAAGCCAGGTGATACTGAGCAGACACCTGACCTCCATTTGCAGCTAGGCGGAAACAACGAACTGCTAAACCCATATTCTGACGACATCCCATGCCAGCCTGTAAATGAACACCAAGTTTATCTTGAGCACGGGCGTGGTTTTGTTGAGCTGCTTTGCGGTACCAATATACAGCTTTGGTAGAATCTTCTGCCACGCCTATACCGCTTGCATAGCAATAACCGAGATTACATTGTGCCCATGGATTATTTTGTTTTGCAGCCTTAAAGTACCAATGTACAGCTCGTTTTGGATCTTTGGAAACACCTAAACCTTCTTCATAGCAAAAACCAAGCGAATTTTGAGCTAGCGGATTACCTTGAAGAGCAGCAAATTCAAACCACATGGCGGCTTTGACTTCATCTTTTTCAACACCCATACCATTGCGATAGCAGAAGCCTAAAGAAAGCTGAGCTGGTGCGTGTTTATGTTCAGCACTACGCAAGTACCACCTAACAGCCTCAGTATGGTTTACTTCAATGCCTAGTCCATTTTGATAACAGTAACCAAGGGAGTGGAAAGCAAATATATTACCCTGGTGAGCTGATTTAGAGTACCATTCACATGCCAACTTAAAATTCTTGTTAACGCCAATACCATTCTGATAACAAAAACCAAGATTATGCTGAGCACGAGCGTGTCCTTGACGAGCAGCTCTACCGTACCAATAGGCACCAGCAATTGTGTCTTTCTCCGTGCCAATGCCGTTTTGATGGCAATATCCAAGGTTGCACTGAGCCCACGGATAACCTTGTTCAGCAGATCTCCGATACCAGTAAGCAGCAAAATTCTTATTTAATTGTAAGCCGATACCATCTTCGTAGCAATAGCCGAGCGAATTTTGTGCAAACGCGTTTCCTTTTTCAGCAGCAAATTTATACCATTTGACAGCCTCCACAGGATTTTTCTCGACACCAATTCCATCCTCGTAGCAATAACCGATATTATATATAGCAACAGTTTCACCTTGAGCAGCAGCGCGATGATACCATTCAATAGCTGTTGCTTCTGACTTGTTCACACCAAAGCCTTCGCCGTAGCAATAACCAAGAATACCTTGACCGCGACAATTACCTTGTTCAGCACTCATTTTGTACCACTTAAATGCTTCGAATTCATTTTTTGGGACAGCGATACCGTCATGATAGCAAACACCCAAACAATATTGGCTAGCCGAACAGTGGTCGTAAATGGCTGCTCGTTGAATCCATGCGATTGCTTCCAAACCCCGCTGTTGGATTTTAGACTCCCAATATTCTGCTTCAATTCTATTGATGTGAACACCAGGGCGGCCATACTTTCTCAAAAATGCAAGGCGTGTAATCCCCAATAGCATTGCTGAGCTCAAAGGCAAATTGTCAATAGATAATGTCAGTATTTTGTTTTCCCCTTGTAAGTTGAGGCTTGTAAGTACTGTTTTGATTGACATGAGATAATACTGCTCGGCTGCTTCAAAATTAATAGGTACACCAATCCCAAATTCAAAGCAAAAACCAAGAACAGCTTGAGCACCAGCACATCCCATGTTAATAGCTGATTCTTGTAAACAAGCGATGGCGTACGCTCTATCAAGTGTTTTTCCGTTACGACCATAAAGGTGCTCTTCTGCAATATCTAAAAGTTCTTCAGCGGTATATCGATTGTCAATAACGTATGTATCTTCTGATTGGACAGATGAAGCCTCACTTTGTGTTACTGAAGGTCGACGCTGTGTAGACGCTGTTGATATAATAGAAGGTGTTCTTTTAGTGGCTGGTAAAAGAGCAAGTGATTTTGAGGTAAGAGAAGGATGTATAAAAGCGTTTGAGCAGCGGCGGTTGATTTTACTAAACATGCGTCGAGATGCATGTACAATATGCGAAATTGAATTATTTGTCATTTTAGAAAGGAAAGAATTGAAGAGTAAGAAGGCGGATGAAAGAGAGAGAAAAAAAAAGAAGAGGAAAAGTCGAGACGATAGAGTTGTAAAATTACTGTTATCGTTGGATGGTGACTGATTTCGATAAATAAGAAAAAAAAAGCTAAAGGTGAAAAAAAAAAAAAAAAAAA
>VCJA01000602.1:14263-29728 GCA_024139275.1 Backusella macrospora
TGACAGATTTTTTTATATGCCTAATGAGATGGCCGATCATACGCATCTGTTGAGTTGCATATCTTGAATCAAGCGTGGAATCCCTCGTGTTTAACATCTTTTTTTTTTTTTCACAAATGAATAAAACAAATACAACAGCGTCATGTGTGTTGTACATACATGCGGAGGCGGAAGTTTTTATCCGAGGGTCACGCAGCATTTCATTTAATGGTATTTTGTCTAACTTTTGCCTATAATAGATTGAGTTGTATCCCTTTGATCATCCATAATTTTTTTTCAACCGTATATTATTATTTCTATATAATAATATAATGGTCAATTTCATAATTTAAAAATGAAAAAAAAAGAGAGAAAGTGGTCTTCCTCTTACCTGTGTATATGTTTTTATATACCACTTTTACCTAATTTAGATTGTTTCCGTTCAAAAATAGGGGTTGAGATGGAAAACGAAAAATAAAGGACGGAGTGTTGTTTTTCTTTTCCGCTAAAGTCGGCGTACCATAATCGATGAGTGCACGGCCCTTGCTATCAGAGCTTTACAGCTGGTATAACTCATCTGATTTGAACTTGTTACATTTTTTATCTATTGAAAATTATAATAAAAAACAAACATTTTATGTTATTAAATGTACTGAAAATGCTATAATAGTAATAATAGTAAGACATAAGGCTTAAATTTTCTAAAATTCAACCGTCAATTATTTTGTCATTAAACTCCTTGTTTTAAACCAACTTTTATTATCAAAAGTTTAATATACAGATCAATACACGTAGTTGATAGGTTAGAATACACACTTTAGTAAATAAACTATAATAAATCAAACTTATTGTATGGAATATTATCCAAATTTTTATTATTATTTTCCTATTGAATAGAAATGAACACCAGATCGAGAGATCAGCATAGTTCTTCAAGATTGGAATAGCTTAAATACTATAAACATATTCCAGCGCTATATATGTTGAAGCTTTCTTTTAAAAAGAAAAAGAAAAGAAAAGTAAGGGTTTACGCAGATTACAATATCTAGTCTCAGAAGTAATTAAACTTTTCGCTGATATGTAAATATTAAACTAGGCAATAGTCACAAAATTCTAGATATTACTTTTTTGTTTACTATAAATTCTATTATGTACGAAATTAGTATAAAGTCAATTATTTTATGGAATCACATAAATAATAATAGCAGTTCTGTAATACAAAAGGAATGCTTCTTCCGAGCTTTAATCCTGTAAAAATAGAGCTAATTTGGATTATGTGTGCTACGTGTAACACGTGTGTAACTATACAGGCAACAGTTACATAAAACAGCGACTAAACCAAACCCTGTGATGGTAAGCATTCCTCTTCTTCAAATACAAGCAAATATAGCTGATAAAATAAATATAATATTAATGGAAATGTCATTAGATGTGATTTTTCTAAATTTACTATAAAGTAAATGATATGACATATACACATGTATATTTACTTGTGTACTGTTTATTTTTTTTTAAAAAAAAAAGTGTTTGTGAGTTTAACCAACTTTCTTTTTGTATGAGTTTATAAATGAGTATTGACAGGTTATTAAACAAAGGAACAACATTGCAGATATCAAATAAATAATCGGAAGTAAAACCCGAAAAAAAAAATCCAAAAACAGTAGCCATTACTGCCCCATTGTTGAAAGAGAAATAAATCTCTTTTTTTATTAACTACTTTTGCTTTTGGTTTTACAGTTGCTTTTAATTGTGATGTATTAATAGCTGATGATTTCATTCTAGAGGATGAACTTTTTTTGACAATGGATTAAAACTTGAGAGCCCCATGAATTTCTCAATTTAGTCAAATGTAAAATCAAAACAAACATTGGCTTGTATGTTTCTATATATAATATATATGCACGGCTTTTTAATATAAGATGGATATAACGAAAGCTTAGGATCAAAACATTAGGTGAGTCTAATATGAAATATAAGATCATTCAAGTATCCTAAACTAAAGTCTTTGTCTATGCAAAATTCGATATAATACTTAAACTTTTAATAATAAAAACAATAATAAATTATTTTATTATATATAACGTTAAGTTATTTTTTATAATAAATGTATTCAGAAGACAATTTAGTAAAACGTTATACAGTCACTCCACTCTCAACCTGTACATTAACTCAAAATATTTGAACAAGTCATGAAATCATATTCACCAAAATTTGATAACCAATTCGTGCATAGCCAGAATAGAAATGAATCAGGTCATAAACTAGAACACGTAAGTCTTTTTTAATTTAATGTACTCAATAAAAGTCTTGATAAGAGGGCTTTTGATATTGTTATTTCTTTTTTCAATTATCCTTCTTGCTTTGCAGATTTAAATATTTGATTCATTTTGGGTAATACACAATTTGTATTTCAAATTTTGGATGAATATAATTTCAAACATTTTCAGTTAATATACAGATTGAGAGTGGGATGACTGTATCATTTTTTTTTTACTTTCTGAGGATTTCTGCAGATGAACCAAGAAAGAAAAAAACTGATTTTTTTATGGTGTTGCCCTGCATCAATTTTTTTTGTGAATTTATGTGCGTTACATATCCTTTAAGATAAAAAAAAATATATTAAGAATAACAAACAATCGTGGTGTTGTTTATCAATTTACTTCTCATAAGTAATCGTTGACTAATACAGCTTTTATAAACAACTTCTGATTTTTGGAAACCATTACTAAAATTAATTGATGACATTCTATATATTAATAGAGTCTCTCCCGAGAATTCAAGAGGTCTACGTATTTACATTAAATTCATATTTTATATTTTTTTAAGGTTCTTGAGCAACTTTTATATCGGATGTTTAAATAAACTAAAGCTATTGTGTATAGCCTAGTAAACTCTATGTGTTTGCTTACAAGCCTTTCATGTCACGGTGCACACGCATTGAGAACTGTCATTTATAGTCTCCTTTTTAGTGTCCTTCTATACAAAGAGAAGTAAAGACATAGGTTCACATGGTCTACATGTGAAAAACAGAAGAGAACAAACTATAGGTTTGACTTATGACTCGAATAGTTGTCAGTAATACTGCGTTTTCAAATAACCATAACATGCAAAAACCATCTGGTTGGATTCATGTGTACACAAATTAACATAATGTTAAATACAAAAAAAAGTGCGGCACTTTTTTTTTCATTTTTTTCGCCGCGTTAAAGCATTAAAAATAATCCTTTTTGGGCCATACTCGTTCGGATACAGCCCGAATCAGATTTTTTTTTTGCGCCAGCTTTTTTATGAAGCACATTTGTACTCTAATTCACGTGTAACGTCAAGGCAGTCTATAATTATCACAGACTTAAAAGTTACTATCTGAACTGCATAAAGGAGAGAATTGGAAGACATTGTTTTAACAATACACCAGTTTTATATAATTTTTAAATAGAATAGTGGCGTCGCACATGGTTCTTCGGGATCAAATCAGTTACTTCGTTTTATATATTTTTTATTTCTAATATATAATACGGTGTTTTTATTTCTTTTTGAGCATTACACTCTATTTAAAATTACCATTAATAACTACATAAGGAATTAAGTAAAATACCCTCATAGTATTAATCAATAGATTTACAACCAATATGCCGTTAAAGGGAAAGTATATAGGATATCTTCGACAATTTTTTTTTTTCGAAGTATTATACAGAATACATTCAATGAGCCTTGAGAAAAATGTATACCTCTTTTGAAAATTTTAAAAGAAATTATCATTAATTAATTAAATTAAAAAACATGCATTTGATGCAGAAAGAAAGTGATGTTTAGTTTAATACTGAGAGGGTATTTCCCATCTAGCATAAATATATTTGATTGGTTAATTTAAAAAAGTAGTGCAAATGGTACTAGTAGAAAAGGTGGATAAAAATACAAATTCAAAAGATCATAAAAAAATGTAATAAATTTAATCTATAACAGTTTATTTCAAGAAATTGAGAAAAAACAATTCAAATTATTGAGAAATAGCGATAAAATTATTTAGAAAAGCAGGAAATCAAGAAAGAAAAAGGGTCAGTTGGTTGTATGTATAAACATAATGGCATGTTTCAATGAGTAATAAAAAGTCGTAATGAACACAAGTATTATCAAACAGGATCAATGTAGTTGTATCAGAATAGATATATTTATCATGATATTAAGGAGTAAGCCAGAATACATGTATTCAAAGTGATTATCAGATATAGCTTTTATTTTTCCGATTGAAAACGACATGGTGTATAATTAAGCTAGTTCAACACACTTTAAGACTCTTATTTTGGTCCATGGATTTCTATATTATATGCGACGAGTTGGTTGGCTTATTATTCTCCTCTATAGAAAACTCTACAGTGCTCTTGTGTATTATTTTCGTGATTAAAGGGTCTCGCTCGTTTATACTATTTTAAGCATTCTATAAGTGTCAATTTAAATGATTTAAACAAAAAGCTATTTTTAAGTAATTTCACAGTGATTATATCTTAACAAGTAGTATCCTTGTCGAAGTATCACAAAATGACTCTTCATGTATCTTTACTTATGCCTTACGGTTTTCTCGTTCATTTATGGTTTTTTTTCTCAATAGCTTGTTCTCATTAATGTAACTACTTTTTCTCATTTTCTTGAAAAACACGGTGTAACATCAAATAAGTAAATAAACCAGAAGAGATCGTTAGCTTATATGTTTTTTCTATCAAAATTATTAAATATTAATTACGCCAGGAACAGAGGGTAGGTTTGGTTAGGTCTGTTTCTAAAATATGATTGATTGATTTTTTTCATTAAAACTCTAGAGCTCAAATTTTAGTATTTTTTGACTCTATCACTTCAGGTATCTTTTCTTTTTTTTTTTAAAAAAAAAAGCTTAATATTCATTATGATCAAATTAAGGGAATGACAGCTAGACTCTGCTTCAAAGGAGCAAAGATGACGGTTTCAATCTCTCAATAAAGAACCAATATTTAAACTAGGGAGTAAAAGGATCAACAATAGTGAAGATGTATGTTTATTTATTTTCACGATAATTATACATAATTCACATTAAGTCCTCATTATTTATTGGGTTTTTTTTAAAGTTATTGTTATTATTTTTATAATTACTATTAGTATTTTTATTATTGCTTTTCAATTATAATAAAGAAAAGAATAAAGTCTAACACTGTCGTCAACATTAATTGAGGAGCAACAATTGTCCTCGCTATTGACAACACTTTTAATGAATAATACAGTAAATGTTGATAACAAGACTACTTCGCTATTATTTGGCTTCTTATTTCATATTTATGATCCGCAAAACAATCAAGTTTGTAATAATATTATTATCCTCGCAAACGTTATCTTCTATTTGCTCAACTATAGAGCATGCAATAGCATAGTCAATTTGTTCCGCAGTTTCTTTTCTTTTCTTTTTTTTTGTTTATCGAGAAAAACGATAGTTTGAACTTTTAATGAAGTAGTTTATTGACACCAACAAATGATTGATTTTGGGCATGGTCCTATTTATGCTTGGAATATCCAATTTGCATTTTTTTTATAGCAATGTTGTTTTTGTTGTTGTTGTACCATTGCTGATATTAAGCTTCAGATTCAGATTCAAATTTTATAGATACAATTGGCTCTACATAATCATGAACTAAAAGAGAAAAATAATATTCGTTAATGTTAGTAATCGTAGACATTTTGTATTGAAAGAGCTCATAAAGATAATGAGATGAGCATGACTATCTGCTCCAATGGGTCATTTAATAGTGTCCGCCATAGTTGTCACACGTTTGAACAACACACGCGTTTAATATACTATGAAAATTATTCGATTGTTTATTTACTTTTAATTTTCGAAATTAAATATTCTAGTTACACATCCACAAGCTGGTGCTTTTGCTTGGCTAACGTGAGTAAATTTTCAAACTCTCCAGAGTTTTCACACATTTTATGGAACAGTGACTCCGGTTGATTTAATAATGATATAGGGCTGTCAAATTCAACAATTTCTCCTTGATCCAAAACCAAAATACGGTCATATTCAATAACTGTACGTAATCTATGAGCAATACAGATAATCGTACAATCGGAGAATCCAGTCGCAATTGTCCGTTGGATCATTTCATCTGTCTCAAAATCCTACGGTAACTATGAGTGTTAGAATAAATTGGCTTCTATATACTAAATTGAAATTTAGGTTAAATCTTACTACAGAGGCAGTTGCTTCGTCCATCAAAACCACTTTATTTTTTTTGAGTAACGCTCTCGCTAAACAGACCAACTGCCGCTGCCCTTGAGAGAAATTTGACCCTCCATCATTCACAGGACTCGAAAGATCAGTAAACATATTATAGTTCAAGTCCTCTAAATGAACAGTTGAATCATCTTCTGGAATCAATCGAACACGGTGGAGTGATGTAGTAATATCTTCATCATTAAACTCGTCAAATGGGTCCATATTAGAGCGGAGAGTTCCAGAGAATAGCACAGGGTCTTTTTTGTATTACAAACACGTAGGTGTATATAATAAAAGAGGGTATCTACAGTTAGGATATATAGTATGGAAAGCCAATCGTTTTAAAATTTAGAATTTACCTTGAGGGATGATAGTGAGACGACTTCGAAGATCATGTATACCTATATCATAAATATTGATACCGTCAATAAAAATACTACCTTCGGAAGCCTCAATAATGCGGAAGAATGATAGTGCTAAAGTAGATTTCCCGCTGCCAGTTCTACCCACAACACCAATCTTCTCACTCGGTTTAACACTAAAAGTTAAGCCTTTCAAAACAGAGTCAAGTTCAGGAGCGTATTTAACTTCCAAGTCGTGGACGTCAATTTTTCCTTTTGTTGGCCACTATAGTAAAAAATAAATAATTAACCTATCAAAAAACAATAACATCAAGTGTCACAAATACATTTGCAGGTGGTCTGATGTTTGTGATTACTAGCGGTTCTTGTTTAATTTCCATTAGTTCAACAATTCTTTCAACTGAGTTAAAGCTCATTTCAAGTCGCGTAAACCTTTTAATTGCCAGCGTCATCTAGTACATTATTATTAGAATAATTGAAGTGTTTATAGCTTCTTTTTGTTTTCTTTCTTTCATTTATTCACTATTCTTTTGATAAAAAAGAGACAGTAGTAATATTGTCATAAAAGGAAAGTAAACAAATTACCTGAGACGTATAAGATAGCACAAAGCTGAGACAAAAACCGGCTAGTGAGGCATCAATATAATCTAAACTTGACAGGATAAAACAACCAGCGCAAAAATTGACAGCGGCTCCCAGAAACGAGAAACGTGTACCACACCATCTGTTCGCAATCCATAATAAGTAAAAGGGTCGAGAGTTTTCATCTACTTTTCTTAGCATCTCTTCTAAGAATTGTCGTGTAGCACCATATGCTCGGATTGTCGAGATACCAACGATTGTCTCGCCAAAATGTGTGAAAAGTGGAGATCTTGTTACAGAATCCATACGTCTCAATTCTCGGGAAGCCGAGCTAAACCGTTTTCCGATATGAATATTGAGGAATGTAACAAATAGCATCGGTATAACAAAGACAGGAAACACAACACAGACAGTCAAGATAGCAGAAATAATAATGAGCCATTGGATGGCGAAATACATAACATCATTCGGAACCGATGAATCCATATATTCGAAATCTTTAGAAAATCGATTTAATATTCGACCAAGAGGTGTAACATCAAAGAATCTCATAGGCGCATGCATCACCCTATGGAGTAAAATTTGATAGAGCTTTCGACTGGCTCTCAGTGCTCCCCAATAAAGACTTGCCCATCGACCGGCACCAATCAAAATATTAGATGCCGTAATTAAAATATATACTGTTAAATACATGTCTAATGTATCCTGTCCTTTGAAGTTAAATAGTTGGAAAGATTTAGTATTCGATGCTGTAATAGGTAGACTTGGGTCAATTAAAGAGGCCCAAGTTAAAGTTTCTTTGAATGAATCATGCATTTTATGTGCAATACTCGTCAACCTCATCGTTATAATTACAGATAAATTTACCGTTTCTTCATTTGATTGTACCCATTTCTTAATCCACCAGCTCTCTGCAACATCTAGTGATCTTGATCCAATAACAAACCCAAGTATAATCATCCAATATAATGGGTTTCCAACTACTTTAGCATATATCCAGTAGAATTTAAATCGAACACGTCCTACTGCTCGACCTATTATTATAACCATTGGTAATAGGTATTCATATAAAATAAGTCAATAGATTTGTTTCATACAAAAAACAACAACAATAAGAAGACAAAAGATATAAATAATACCTTCATCCTTAATTAAAACTTTAGGTTTCTTTTTAGCTGTTTCGTCAATCAATATTGTTTGAGATTGAGTTAATTCAGGCTCTATTACTTCGATTTCTACTTCAATCGTCTCTTCTAAAGGCTGGATTTCGTGTATATAATTAATTACTTCATCAATTATCAATTCTAATTTTCCCTGGGCTTCAAGTTGTTCAGGTGATCCAATAAGATGTATTTTTCTATTCTTAATATGAATCACATAATCTGCGCCTGATATACATAATCCAACATGATGTGTAATCAAAATTCGAGTGCGTCCTTCCAAGAGTGGACCAGTCAAACACTTATCATAAATATGTCTTGCAGTATGAGTATCGACAGCAGATAAACAATCATCTATAAGTAGATTCTTTGCTCGTGAATATACTGCTCTTGCAAGAGCTACTCTAGCCTTTTGACCACCTGAAAGTGCAATACCCTTTTCTCCTACTTGCGTTAAATCGCCATCTTCTAAAGAAGATAGATCTTTCTCGAGAGCACATGCATGAACTGTGTCTTGATATCGTTGTAGGATAAGAGGCAACCCGAATAAAATGTTATCACGAACAGTAGCATTCCTCAACCAAGCTTATAAAGAAAAAATCTTAAGAAAATTAATTACCACTGTCCAAACTTTAATTCTTACCTGTTTGTGATACATATGCAACAGCATGGTCCAATATCCAATCGTCTTCAGAAATTGATACATCCAAGTTTAATTCATTTGTTAAGCTTTCTACAACGTGTGCTCTGGGGCAAAAAATCTTTCCGTCAAGCAAAATTGTCTCTCTCAGCAAGCTCAGAAGCATAAGGGTCTTACCAGAACCTGTTGCACCACATATAATACTAAGTTTGCCATTTGGAAAATCTGCTGTCAAACTGTGAAGTACAAAGGTATCTAGGGATTCGAACCGAGTTATTTCACAGGATTCTAATGATGAGAGGCTTGAATTTTTGGATACTGAATATTCAGGAAACATTGGAACATAGCTCCAAGATACAGTAGCGTTAGCAAAACCAAGTTTTATTTTTGCTTGTGGATCCAGGTTGGTAGAAGGAAGAGGTATTTCCTCTTCATCAAGGTAGTTTTCGATACGTCTTACACTGTTTTTTATTATTATTATAAATCTACTCAAATATTTTCGCTTTTTTTTTTTCTGGAGCAGTGTTATCGCTTTACCTGATTAATGCTTGTAAAGTATCAACAAACGTTTCTGGTAAACTATTAAGAGCAGATCGAAGTTCATTGAAAACTGTAATAGCTGTAAAAGCAATAGGAGCCGTCAGTTCTTGCCCTTGAAGTTTTGTAAATGAATAGAATGAGACAACGGTTACTAATAAAGGTGTTCTAAAAACAGAAATATCAATAAAAACTATTATAATAATAGTAATCAATAATTAATTAATTACCCTTGCCATAATAAATTAAACAAAACTTCGCTAAGATAGGTCGTTCTCAGTTGCTTAATTTCTTCATCTCTTGCTACTAACACACGTTCCTCCCAGTTTTTTTCCCAAGCGAAAAATTTTATATGTTTAATGCCTTGCAAGACTTCATTCATTAGGGAAATGCGTTTATCCCTTGCTTCCATTAATTTTTCTTGAGTACGTGCAAATAACATTGAGTTGTAATGATTCAAGGGTAAAGTTACCACAATCATTAGTAAACCCAATAGACAAGAAGAACCTAATAATGAATAAAGGAAAGTAATACCTACAGCCAATTCGAGAGGAGCTTCAATAATAGTAAACCAAGAGGTAGTAAAATCTGATATACGCTGTGAATCTGTACTCATTAAATTCACGATTGTTCCTATTGACGAATTGCCTTCTTCTTGATCTGAGTTTGTGTCCCTCGATAAATCAGTAGTATCCATTCTACGTAATGTTTTGTGATAAATTTCGATATTTAACATGGATTTAATGCGCACTCGAAGCGAGGATGAACCTGATAATAGAAATACTGTAAATATCCCTAAATCGATTTTATACATCAAAAATAAAACTCACTCCAATAATAAAGTTGTCCTACGACTATACTAAGCATCATCAAGGATAATGATAAACTACTGATAATCATAATACCTTTCACCATACTGAACTCATTCTTGTTGCCTGTATCGATTTCTTGAATCAAAGTCAAAAATTTGTTTAGAAAGAAAGCCGGTGCGTAATACATTCCAGCTCCAACAACTGTTATTACACTTTGAAGAAAAATTGCTTTTCTATTGGCTTTTATAATGCGATATACAAGACCTTTTGATCGGTATTTACTAAATATGTAAAATATATTGTGACTTCTGTAAATAGGTGGAAGTCGAGGCAGGTCTTTGTCTTTAACGTTTGGGTTATTGTATACTTTATCGATTAATGGTGTACCCCAACTAAAATATAGAAAACTAAAAATAGAAGCGACAGAGATATTTGCCGTTTCGTTTCCTTCGTCATCCAAAAAAGGTGGTCCTTGCTCAATAGAACCAGTTGTGTAAAATAAGTCTACAGAAAATAAAATCGAGAGAAAAAGCGGGAGACCTTGCGACAATGAGATAGTACCATGTTGGTGTTGAAAAACTCGCCATAAGTGATAAAGTGAATCGAGTAATGAAATAGAATAAAATACAAAGAGATGAATGTTGAGAACCCACCCCCATTGATTTGGCAGGGCATAACGTCGGGAAACGAATACCAATGCTAGACAGTAAAGCCAAGAAATTAAGATGATAGAAGTACTAAAAAGCTTATATACTTCATCTAATGAAAAGTGAGAAGCTACTAAGTAAATATCATGTATACTAAATAGAACCATAGCTATGGTATCAAAAGTAATGCGTGTCAAGCGATGGTTGTCGGAAAAAGGTCGTGTGTAATCTCTAACAGTATCATATGTCATTGGTGATGGATCTTTTCCAAACTGTGTTTTGCTCTTTTCATGATATAAAGTACGTTGAATAGATAGTATAATGGCACTTATACATACTGTTGTGGATATACTGACGGTCGACCACGTAAGGGTGGAGACTTCCGTCATTATTATGAATATTTAAAAAGAAAGAACAAAAGAGGAGTGCAAAAAAAAAGAAAAGAAAAGAAGATAAAAAACAGAAATCACAAACAATCGGCGATTAAAATAATCCTATGATATAATAATTTGACTTTATTTGGTCTTTTTATCCTTTTTTAAAAACCTTTTTTTGTATTCATGAATTTGTTTATATTTATAATGTGTTTGTATTTGTATACTTCGATTTTATTTTCTGCCCATAAACTTCTTAAACAAGGCATGGTGTTCTCTACCTGCTCCAGGATTTCCACTACCACGACCACGACCAGCAAACTGGCCACTTGAATTACGATTATACTCAAGATATGCCATGTTGTCACCGCCAGCCAATGTTTTAGTCGTTGTGACTTGTCGCTTAACAAGACCTGTTTTATTCTTGGCGGCCACTTTACGGTCTGTGATACGACCAACGTCATCAACGTTAATTATTTCTTCATCCTTCAAATCAGTCTAAGAAATAACCATATTAATTATGAGAAATGCTAATTTTTATAACTTGACAATAAAACCTACATCATTTGTTAACAATACCGCCTTTAATAGATCCATTTGTTCTTGATGTGTTCTAAATACAATATTGGGATCACTGTCCATACCTTCCAGATTAGTAATCACTTTAAAGGCATAACCTTGATCAATCAAGAATTGCTGGCGTTTAGTCGAGTAATACATCTCTTGTGTATCACGGGAAACTAAAGAGTAAAAGAAAGCATTGAAGCCTTCGTCATTACGTCTTTTAGCTCTTAATATACGACCTAAACGTTGCGCTTCTTGGCGTCTAGAGCCGTAGTGAGAAGATATCTGAATTAGGCAGGTAGCTTCAGGAAGATCGATACTAGTATCACCAACTTTTGAAAGGAAAATAGTGCTTACAGCTGGGTTATATTGAAAGTTTTGTAAAATACGCATACGCTCCTGTTGACCTGTGCCACCATAGATATATGGTTTTCCTAATTTTTTCGCATATTCCTAATCACACGTTTGTTTTTAATATCAAACTCAATATCGCAAATTGTGACCAAATATGTATTTCCAAAATATTTACCACAAGAGCATATACGTTGTCAGAGAAGACAATAATTTTATCTCCTCTTCTTTCATGATAATTAATAAGATACTGGCAAGCTTGGAATTTCTTCGGGTTCATAACATAAAGCAGAGTACGCTTACGTGTGTTTTCATAAAGATATTCTTTATAAAATTCTGGAGTCATAGGACACCAAACTTCTGCACACTGAATAAATAAAAAACGTCACATAATTAAATATATGGCATTAGAAAAAAAGGGGGGAGGCTCATAACAAACCTGAACATTAGCAATATGACCACGACTAGCAAGATCCATCCAATTAGCTTCATACAGTTTGGGTCCGATCAAAAAGTTGAGATCATCAATCTTTTCATCTTCGCGGACAAGTGTAGCTGTCAAACCAAGTTTTGCATGGGCAGCAATGGTAGTGACAACTGTACGAAACATATTGGCAGGAACAACGTGTACTTCATCCAGCAAAAGGAAACCCCATTCTCTAGATTCTAAGAACTCCATCATTTTTTGTGCGTCATAAGAGCGCTTGCGCTTATTCGCAACCATCGAATAAGTAGAAATAACAATACCCGAAGCACCCGAAAACTATACATCATAAATTAACAACTTTTTTCATTTTTTATTTTTCATTTTTTATAATTTTTTTGTTTGTTTGTAGAAAAGCAATGCTTTATTGTTTAAAATCCTATACTGTATTTTTTATAAAGCTTACCTTTTCTTTACAATCTGAAGTAAACACAGCTACTTGATTCTCTTTAATGCTACTCCACTGTAAAAACTGTTGCTTCCACTGCATGACAGAAACACTAAAAAACAGTGAATACATACTAGTATTATAACTTTTAATTTACATACGAGGAAGTACAAAGTACGAGGCAACTCTTTTTGATGGTACAGGCAGCCGTAATACCAACCAGGGTTTTTCCTGCACCACAAGGCAGCACAATGATACCAGAACGAGCACGACCATTACCAAACATTTTGGAAAGACTTTTTTCTTGATATGGACGAATGGCGGTTGTTGGTTTAAGATCGATTTCAAGATTTGCATTAATTGTATCATTACGGAAATCATATTCTTCCAACATAGGGTAATCAATATCGTTACATCTTTTTTTAATACTCTATGGATAAAAGGTAGAAAAAAAACGAGTTCGGAGTATAAGCTCTCTACAACCATTTGAAGTTTGAAATTTAAAAATCAACTCACTTCAACATGTTCCGCAGCAATTTCAAAGGAGTGTACTTGCTCGGCGCCAAAGTCGTCCTCTTCATCTTCTTTGTCTATTCCTACAACAGCACCAAAATATTTCTCTTCCTCTTTCTTTCTTTCAATTTCCTCCTCTGTCAGTTCTTTCTTTTTCTCCTCTTCTCCTTCTTTTGGTTTTTGAATTCCAGGAATGGTTAAATCTTTTCCGGTTGGTTTTGAAGTGGTTAGTAATGCTGCTGAACCTTGTGGCGCAGTAATTACTTGATCATTTTCATCACGTACAATACGACCTTGACTAATAATTGGATCTTTTAAGAGCATTTGAAGCGTTTCTGGGTGTGAAGATTCGACAAAATAGCGATTATGCTTCAATACCAACTTGACTTTACCGTAAGACAAAGTACACTGGCGAATGAACTTAATGATGGAATCAGGAACAGGAACTTTAGAAAGACGATTAAGCACTTCAATAATATCTTCTGTTTCCAAACCAACAGAAACTGCGGCATAGAGTGAATAGGGTGTTAATTTATACTCGTGAATGTGAGCAGGACTATTGATATTGTTATTATTATTATTGTTTATACATTTATGGATTACACTTTTTTTTTAAAAAAATAAATAAAAATAATCAATTAGCGAATTTACCGACTAACAGGTTCACTAATTGCTACCAAGAAATCTTGTGCTTGCTCAGCAATTGGCGAAAAACCTTCTAATATTATATGGCCATCTTCTGGACTGATCCATAAAGGACGCGAGGCATGATCGGTTTTTAAAGGTAAATAAGTATAATCTTCAGATCCAAATATATGAGATATAAAGTCATGTTTTGCACTCTCATTAATCGTCTCGTTGCTGATCGCATTTAAAGAAGAAATATCAAGATTGGCATTTTTTGGAACTATTATTTTACATTAAAAATAATGGGCCATTTTATTTTAAAATTCATATTTTACCATAGAGTTTAGACTGTAAATCATCGTCTAATTGAACGTCATCGTCCTCTTCGTCACTCAAAGTTTCTATTTGAAAATAGTCAATACAAATTTTCATTTACTAATCTTGTGCTTGAAATAACACAAGACTTTACCGTCAATCTTTCTTTTGCTCATTTGGTTTAAGAAAAGAAAGAAGAAAATGGCAAAAAACAATCATTATTTAAATTATTTAAATTTGAAAAATGCTCAAATTTCATTGGTTTAATCATGCAGGCTTTGAAGGGTACAGGTTTTTCAGGCATTATTCGTTTTTTTTTTCTGGACACACTCATGAAGTTTTAAATTGCTTTAATCCAAGATATCTTTCACATAGTGACATCAAACGTTTTATTCATCTCAGGTAAGTACCCAATATAACTAAAAATAAAAACAAGTCGCAAAAACTTATTCTGTCTAGAAAAGAGATAAATGTCTCTAAAAGAAGCTAAATTTCAAATTTCCTTCCTGTAGACATTGTATTAGTTCCATATTTGCCTACCATCATTCAACAATTTCACTGTGTTCTATTAAGAATTAAAGTGAAGGATATTCATCTACTTCTAGTATATAAGATCGACCCAGTTATAATATCATTCCTCTTTCATTAATTAATTAAGTAGTTATTGATTATTCCGCTCAATAGTATTCTCTATTTCATAGAGAAAATAATTCAGATATTGAGGACATATTTGATCTAAAAAAGCTAAGCATAAAGTATCTAAAAATACATGTTAATCAGCTAATAATAATAATAATAAAAAACCATTAGATGTGTGAGAATAACATTAAATATTGCTGTAATATATCCGTGTGATAATACAGCGTTATATATATATATATATATATATATA